>UELV01084489.1:0-24660 GCA_900490015.1 Megastigmus stigmatizans | reverse complement strand
TTATTATTATTATTATTATATACATAAAACTTGTACTGTTTTTGGGTCACTGTATTCTCATCAAACCGTAGGGCCACAATATTTTTTTAGATGCGGAAACGAATTGAATAAGCAGCCTTGATATTATTAACAATCGTTGCTTGTGAAAAAACTGATTAAAAAATTTCCAATCGGTAAGGGATTGATGAGATTGAATTTTCTCAAATTCGTCTCTGGACAATGTAGGGTAACGCTTAGGGAACAATTTCGCCAGAAATAAATGATTTTTTTAAACGATAAGCCTAAGTCTTAAAAGACCTTTTAACCGTCTGCATCAACTGAGCCCTTTTTTCTTCATCTATTTTTTTTTTCTATCTGTTTGGAATTCATCTTCGAGGTTGTTTGTCACAAAAAAGTAGCGAAAAGTGGCCCTGTCATTGATTGAAAATGCGGCACAGTGACAAGGGCATCCCAGCCGAATTTTCCTTTTATGCGCAGCAACGAATCACACCGATTCCCCATTTTTTCTTTCTCTGATCTCTCCCCGTCTAATCTAGATATATACGTATGTCAGTTCCATAACTGTGCGTATACACAGCGTCGAAATTGACTTCGCAAAAGCGAAAATTTGTGCTTTACGACCCTTTCCCCCTTTAAACGCAAAATCGCGATAGCTTAACTTTGGACTTTAATGGAATCCCTAATAGTTGACCGCCGTCTTCGCAGTCGCAGATGGGAATGACTTCTTTTTCTGCGGTATTGTTCGGACCGGGAGCCGCGCGCCAAGGGTTTCGAATGCTCCTTTCAGCTGTGCCGCGCTCCGCTGGGAAAGTTTTTCCGAATACGGTCAGAAGTATCGAGTTTATCGCAGACTGCGATCCTCGTGAGGCTGCCCTTTTCATCCAAGATTTTTCTATACCACAATGAGTTCTCCACAAATTCAGCCTCTGCGGTGCGCCAAGTATACTAGCTGCTTGTCTTTAGTTGGTCTTTAGCGTGAAAAAAGTTTGCGGATAGAGGCATGTAGAGAGCTAAACATGGGAAAACTTGAGGCGTGGAAGTTTAGTAAATGCTCGCAGTGGTAAAAGTCGATGTGGATTTAAAAAAAATTAAGTACTCCATTTTTACTTTGAAAGCGATAAGCCTGTAAAATTTTAGACCGTATCCTTAAAAACTTTGAAGATTCATTATTTTTCATCATCAATGATTATTATTATTGCTGTTTACTTTTTTGCTATACAAAGATTTAATGTTGGTTCACTTTTTCCAGTTATCACATTCTTATAATAGATGAAAGTATTTGGAAACTATAGATATACATCACGTACTGTTGTATTTACTATAGGACTCCCCCTTTTCCTTAAGCAAAGTGCATGAGATTTTTTATGTAGGATAACTGATTGCATAAGCTATTATAAGTAGTAAGAGTAATTCAATAAAGATAAATACAAAAATTTTTGGAAAAGTAAAAAAATACACTTACTCAGAAGTAACAAATCATTCCCAACCAAACCAATAAACACACAGAAGTTTTCGTCGCTGAGGGTAGGGATATTGGAAGAGCTAAATTTGTTATTCAAATTTTTCATATCTCTGTCCCGGATTATATTATCACTTACAGCTACCACAGTCTCGTCTTTATAAAAAATTGACGTCGCGCCGGATTACTCCAATTCCGCAAGATCCATTTGTAATATCCAAATGACAAAAATACTTTTCCGGCTTCCCCCCTAATTCGTAAAGTAAATAAACTTCACCGCACAGCCGCTCGGCGACGCCCAGTCCAATGAGCTGTAACGAAAAAGAAAAAAAAATCGAAGCGGCAGCATAGAACGAAATAAGGAGAGGCGACCTTGTACTTGGAGAGCCAGTGGGTGAAGACGCTCGTGGAATACGTAGAGACGGCCGTTAATATCCACAAATCATGGCTAACGCAAAATTGGGCCCGCTCGCACCGATTGCCCCGCGTAACGGCGAGCGATCGATCACCATTCGCTTCGAAGCAGTTCTCTCTCTCTCTCTCTCTCTCTCTTTCTCTCTCTCTCTCTCTCTCTCTCTCTCTCTCTCAATCTGTCGGCCAGCAACGCGGCACTCGCTATGCAAATTTCGTCGGATTTCGAGGGCTTGAATAATGCGACTTCGTGAGGCACGTTTCAACGAGCCGTGAAATTTCGTAGCCGCCTCCTCGCGGCCCGCCACCGATGCATAACACCCGAATCGCGCGGACTGCGTTTAATACCCCCGAGTGTGCGCGAGATATTAGCAGACACTCTGGGCACCATCCCGGATTTATACACGACATGTGGCGAGAAGGGGGTCGCATGCGATGGTTGGCTCGCCGATCTCTCGATCCCCCTTTTTTCTCTATCGCTGATCATTTTTCGGGCGCCCGCTGACGCGACGATGAAGCTTTTTCGCTAGAAGCCGATCGCAATTTTATGAATTTTCTAAGGAGGTTTTCCAGTGCAGTGAAGCGAAATATGAGTTCTCGTAAAGTGTAGCTTATGCGGATCAACAGCTTCTGTATGCGAGTATGTGTGGATGGTGAGTAACAGGTGTGCGCATAGGTGTTGAGGAATGTGGGACAGTTTTTTGGCCGGGAAACGAACACTTTTTTTGGATGCGTGAACTAGATTCGAAGTAGCTGCTTATTTTGAAATGTATTTTTATAGAGGGATGTTATTCAATTGCCAAGGTATGAAGGGCTGGTGAAAATATAACGTGCTCGCGGCGGGTTATTTTCCACCGTCTTTCAGCATTTAATAACACGAAATTTCAAGATTTTTTAAATAAAATTCTGAAGACTAAGATGCATGAGGAAATTTATAAAAATTTCGAATTATATTTGGATTTAAATTTTCGGTGAAAGAGTAACTTAAGAACTTTTTTGTTTTTAATACCCCGTTATCTATGGCCTCGTAGGCACGTTAATCACCAACTTTATTTGAAGGCACTTGTGCAGAAAAAACTTTTGTTATTAGGAACTTCAATAGATACTAAACTGACGCATTTATAGCTTACTTTTAATAAATTGCTCGAGCGCCGTTGACCAATGGCATCATAACTTTGCCGATTTATAATTGAACGATTAACTAAATTCATGAGATTTTTAATGAAAATTTCTATCGATGCAGTAGGAATCTGTATAACCTGGTACTTTAGTTTATTACTATATGCCGAAAGTTTCGAGTATTCTGAAGTTCAAATATTTTATACTTTTCATGTATTACAGAATATTACATAACCGAAGATAAAGCAACTGTTGTTTATAAAGTGCAACCTCAAAACATTGAGGAGTAGTTTTGAATGAAGCTGTATCCCGAAAGTGTATTCTAAATTGAAGTTCTTTTTATATAAATATAATAAAAGTGGTACTCGATATCACTAAAAAGGGTACTCTTCTTTATACTTGTTTTGTGGAATTATGCATTTCATAGGAAAAGTTGGTTTAATATTCCAGTTTTAAACTTCCCAAATAAAATTATTTTATTATTGATTTCAGGTTAAAAAGTCAACAAAACGAAAGCATGTAGAATAACTTCTGCATGTAATGCTAAAAAGTCGTTTTAAACATATTTATTTTTTATAAAATGATATCATAAATCGAAACTTTAAATATGTCAGAGTTTTAGAGGGTGCTTTCGTTTTTTTATAAAAGACTAATACTAAAAAAGGCAAAAAAGTTGTATGTTTTGCAAATTTATTTTTATATGTTTGCAATGCTCCTTGAATACATTCAATGTCACACATTTTTTGTTATACCTGAAAAAAATATTAAAACATTAACTTTTTCAAATGTGAATGTGTAATTACTACTTTTTTCTGATAAAAACAGGGTGGAAACGATTTACTAAAAATTACTAACATTGTAGAAATATTAAGATGGAGTAGAAAAATGAGAAAATTTAATATAATATGTATACATTAAAAACAAAATTTACTGATAGTTAAACTAAATATTAGAATGTTAATTATAAAATATATAGTAATATAGAAGATTGTCGATCCTCAAAAAATCAGTAGAAACAATATATTAAAAAAAAATTACGGGCAATTGATAAAAACTATCCAGATTAAAAGATTTAAATAATCTAATACATAAGTAAAAAAATCATTTAAAAATTGTTAATAGTACACAATAATCACTAAAACTTATTAAAATTCTAAGCCCATGATCTAGTTTAAGCCATTTTCACCTGTGTTCCGAACCTCGCGAGAAGCTTAGTATTTATCACGCAATTATAATATTCGCGAGGCAGAAGATTAAAAGGCAGAGTAAAATAAAGCATCACGAACCATCCAAACTGATGTTGTCACAGAGACAAGAAGGGGAAGGATGGGAAGTGCATGGAGGGGGAAGACTAGTGATCACGAGCGCTCGACCACTGCGCGGAAGGTACCGTCTCCGCGTGTATGTTCCCCAACTGTATGTATAGGAACTACAGGGCACGATAGAGTTAATTAAAGCATTGATAAAATATAGTAATTTTGCTCATTATGCGAGTTTGTCTCCGGTTTTCTACAATATATAATAATTTTTAGTATATAGTTTTTAAACTACGACCGCAAGGGTATAATTAAATTTGTCTTCTATACACGATTATACACAATTTAATTAATAACTTAAAATATATTTGATACTAACAGAACCAGAATAAGATATACATCTGAATTGCTTTCCACTTAAACAAAGAATTTAAATCAACTGATATTAAACTACCGAATGGTATAAATTGAAAATTTCGGCCTATTATTTCAACCCATTATTGATTACTTTGATTGAAAATCATGCAAGAGAGAAATTTATCTTTTTAATAACAATCTCATGAAGCGTAGAGTTTTTCAGCAAATGCCCAAGTGATGAGATCGCGCATCAACTTCACCTTAAAAGCTTTCCCACGACATCACAACTGCAAAAATATTTGGAAATACATGCGATTGGTGTCGGGACATGGAGCACTGCACGCATATCGACATTTAGGCGTGTGGCGCGCGAAGCTCCATTTAATTCCTAGGTGCGCGGCAGCAGTCACCGTTATCACTGAGAGACGTAAATTTAATTTGTCCGCTATCCTGTCACAGTTTAAATCGACGGAAAATGTTTTCGTTGTCTCGTTGCTGTCGCCTCTTTTGCATACCCCGAATAGCACTGGGTTCTCTCTCTCTCTCTCTCTCTCTCTCTCTATCCCTTTTTTATTCCGATCAATAACAATCGGTGCGCCCAGCTTGCTTAAATAAATTAAGTGCCTGGCCTCGGCGATGTTTCGAAAATGTATGAAGCTTACACAAGTGCGCCGAAATGACATGCAGTGCGGAACGTTTGTGTTGATGAGGCGCACAAAGACATGAGTCAGCGTTGCGAAGGATTTAGTGTAACGATCGAGTACAATTTCCTTCTTTTGACGTAATTAATTACTGTTGCGATTGCTCACGATCGTAATCACTGATGGCGATCACTGACTGAATAGGTGGATAATAACGATATATATAATTGCTTACACCATACGTTTTCATTAACATTTATAAGACCAGAAAATATTATTTTATTAAGGATGCTATGTTATATTTGACATATTAATATTATGAATAGTTGTCAATTAAATTTACTACGTGTGGTAATTTTTTTGTTTATATTTTCCACATTTTTTTAATATCATATATAAATTGTCTGTCAAATTCAATACTTTCCTATACATATTTACAATTATAAATTTTTATACAATCAAAATACTTCAATAATAAAATATCCAAATTTACATTGCTGGAAGTCAATTTATTATTTGTATTTCATCGATTTTGCATAGGTACTGGATTACAGAAAAAATGAATTCTTTTCATATATTTACTGCGATGACAGCCTTGTTTTTGCAATTCCATGAAATGTTATTTTATACAAATAGCAAGCTAAATTTACATGCAAAATGCATTGATTTATAAGTTTTAATTTAATATTAAATAAACTGACAAAGATTTTTCTATTTTATCTATTTAGGTTTATCAGATTGCCCATCAATATTGATGAGGCTGTAAGACCAATAGAAAAATCTTTGTCAGTTTATAGTAGAGTACAATCGACATAAGTAATATTTCTTAATGTTTAATATTAAATAAAAACAATTTTAAATATTTACGTTGGAGGATGCTTAATTAATCAGAGAAAATGCAATAATGAAGTTCGAGATTTTTAAGAGCTACATTTAGTGCGTCATTAAGTTAATGCTGCGCATTCGGCAGTGAATATTGATGCTTTTGGGTTAATACTTATTTTATTTTGGTAATTGAGTGAAGTGCAAATGCATGCAGCTCCTGTGCCCATATAGAATTTAAGATCTTACTACCATCGGTGAATATAGCAATTGCATTTTTTTCTTCAATTATTTCATAAATTTGACTCGTATTATTTAATTTTGTATATAATGGCAAACACGAGCTATGGGCTGACCATTTTTTTTCGTGGTGCGTGTAAACTATTTTTCATCATACCCATTCCGAAAATATCACTTTCACATTTTTCAACCAGGACGGGTAGTGGTACTTCCGGCCAGGGTATAATGAAAATTCTATTTATCAAAAATATAAACTTGGCATTGGGTCACAAATATGCCTTTTAATTTTACGTATATGAAATTTTTGGTTGCGCCAAATTGATAGAGAGATTCTTTCATTTTTTATATACATCCCTCTTCAACTTGACAACATCGGGTTTTTTTGCCTTAGTAATTCTCTTTTGTCAACTTATTATTTTCTTGTGTCTAAAATAGAGCTCTTTGTATTTTATTGAAGACGGACTAACAGGCAGTCTCGAAAATTTGAATATTTTTAGATTTCAAATTTCAAATTTTATAAATTTACTTTTATTTTCGATTCTCTTAAATTTTCCGTACTCAAAAATGCCTCCTGCGTTGGGTTTGAAGACTCCTATAATTTGTTGAATCTCTCCAAGTATAATCTCCCATATCAATAATCTCTCTGTACTACCATCCTGAATACAACTATCATGTACCTATATATCTTCAAGGCTCTTATAAAATTTCACATCTACATCATGGATATTTAATCTCAATGGGGAATCTAGTCATATGTTCTAGAATCATGGATACCCATATACTTGAAGTATATAGGTTTTTAATATAGTAATAGACAACCAGGTAGAAGCAGCATTAACTTTCGTTTCTTGCTTATAAAACTTTGTTTACATGTCTCTTAATAGAACTGGATGTACTTACCATTGAATTTGAGATATATTTGTAGCCCTCCACATTCTAATAAAACGACTGATCTTGATTGATGAAGTCATATGGAATGGTAAAATTCTGATTTGAGTGATGTCTTTGGTAGACCCTAATAACCTCTGATTTCACTCATTCATTAAGATTTCTAGATACAATAGAGCTCTTATTATATACATCTACAATACCATCTACTTTAAGACATCTAGAAAATACATGTAGTAGCTCAGGTAATAGCAGTATATTGTTTTTATCATTCCATATATCTATACCGATGTAGAATAAAAAGAATTACAAATTTTCTTATGTAGAATCAACATGTAGACATATCACGATAACTAAATTGTCTATTAATGATTTGATATTTATTCTCATAATTTCTTGTGTCTCAATTCCCCCTATGCAACATTCCATTTTTTCCACGGTACCTTGTATATGAACAAACAAACTGGATCTTATCCTACCAAACAATATACATACTAATGCCCATCCACCATTTGTATGTTTTCTAGTTTTAAATCCTTGGTAAACTTCTAATCCTTGAGTATCTGAATATCTAGGCTTTTGATAGATGTATAGAACAACGGGTTATACGGGTGCTTATCTATCGGAGGAAAGCGAGGTCCAGTCTTCTACCTATCCTGATATCTGAAATCTGCTCTTCACAGAATTGTCCACAGCAGTGTAAATGATATTCTAATAATGAAGGAGCTCCATGACAGGCTAGAGTTACCAAATATGCTAATCCTAGATGGATTGCTCCTTGAAAGTGCGTATTATAATTGTCCAAGTCTCTGGAGAATTTCCTTATCGTGTCAGAAGAGAAGAAGTCATGAGTCGTGATATTTACATTGAAATTATTTAAGGTTCCTTATCTAGCTATATGATCATCTAGTCTATAAGGCATAGAACCTCCTGTTATGTATTTATCACTTGTACAAAACTCATGTAAAGAATTAGTAGATACACGCATAGTAAATTGATGAAATGGATGAGGTATTGTGACATCCCCGATCTCCTACAATTTACATATTTGATAAATAGAATTTATTGCTCGTCTAAATTTCTAAATTGCAATGAAGCTATTAATCCCCACGAGCCATGGTATTGTTAAAGTATGTTCCACTATTTTTTCCTTTCCTTGTGTGAAGCGATCTGTTTTATTATAGGCATCTTTAAAACCTACGCAGGAGGAATTTTTGAGTAAGGAGACTTTAAAAGAATTGAAAATAAATTTATATAATATCCTTATAGAATACCGTGGCTCATGGAGATCAATACAATTAGAAATTTAGACGAGTAAGAAATTCTATTTATCAAAAATATAAACTTATGAGAAAAACATATGACCAATATGCTGTCAAAAAATTGTCCATATATTGGATCTATGTTGCTAAGGCATATTATCCCACATGGGTCCAATAGTTTTAAAAGTAGCCAATGGGCTCGACCATCTATTGGCAACATATTGACAACATTTTGGCAATATCTCTTCAATATAACGGTACAATTTTTTAATAAAAAAAATTTCACAATAGTAAATTTTTGTTGCAATTCTTTTTCGCAGATCCAAAACTTCTGAGGAATCAAAATATTTACGTTAATTAACATTTACTTAGCAGAAAAAAAAGTTAATTTAATTATATAAAATATAGTTGGGACACTTCAATTTTAGGAGGTTGATGATTACAAATTACGACCCATAGCAAATGTAATGCGCAACAACAATCATTCCAAAATCTAGCGGCGTCGCATCCGAGGTCGCTGGTTCAGTCATGCAACAGTGATCCATTGTTGCGGCTGTTCAACTCTCAATTTAAAATCCATCGCACCTTTAAACGCGGCGGCATCGCTCCCGCCTCCCAAATCGCATTTGATTCCAGGGTCTACAACTGTGCAATCCTCCTGGAAACACCATTTCCAGGTCCACATTCGATCGCGTGGCGCTGGAACGGCGCTGAAAGGCTATCGTTGAAAAAATAAGAAAAGAAGGAGAAAAAGGCAGCGGGGGCGGTGGCAGTGAAGGAAGAAAATAAGAGGGGAACCGGAGAAAAGTCAATAGTCTCGAAACCTGAGACTGGCGCGCATGCACATACTTACACGGAGTAGAAGGTACAGAGGATGCGATATAGAAAATCACGTAATTCAGTGTAAGACGAATCCTCAAGGTACCATACCGATCATTTATTCTTGGAATTTCTTATAAAAAATAGTCGACGTTGCAGCTTTTGGATTGGTACTAGAAAATCTTATTTTCAACAATATCTCATTCAAATTTGTTGTAACTTGTATAACGTGACAGTCAAATTTAATGGTAACCGTATTTTTTTATGAATAGTATTCTGTCTATTTTATTCAATAAATGCTGTATTTCAACATACTTTATCTTAATGAAAGAAATGCCGCAACATTAACTTTCACTCCTCTACGTTGTGATTTATAGTTATTAGATATCACTTCCATGCTACAAAATTCAGCAATCTTTTAATGATTAATCTTCAGATTGATGGGTTTTCAATTCTTTCTAAAAATACTTTATTTTAACTTTGTATTACAAAGTATATTGTACAAGTCATCTGAAAGTAATCAATGTTAAATGTAATAAAGTTTTATTCCATTTAAGATCCCCTGCTGTGATACAAAACACTTGCATTGTAAAGTTTCTTTTTAAACAATTTATTTTCGAAATTCGAGGATCTCGAATCACGTCAAAACAAGGAAACAAAAACGGAATACTGTATTTTTGCGACTTTATGATGACTCTTTAAAGATATATAACTGGTGAAATAGTTTTCAAAAACACTAATAAAATTTATGATCAAGTATTCGTAGAGAATATAGCTCGAGTTCTAGCAAACATTATATATTTCTTACTAAATACATATAAAATATAAATAAGAAAAATAATATATTACTAGTTAATTTGAGAATCGTTTTTAATTTTCTTCGAGGACTATTTGTGAATTGACAAGAGTTTGACATATTAATAAATCTCATAAAATTTTACATATTTAATATGAATAAATAAAGTTCAGTTAAATTTGTATAACTCCTAAGATTTATCTTATTTATCATAAAAGTCTTAATTTAAATTGATTTTCACTAACAATATTGTAATTCGAAGGACTGCAATGTAGTTAAATTTTTTGTCGCCCATAAAAATAAAAGAAACTTCCGTGTACCTTATGATAAGGCACACGAAACATAAAAGAAAATACTGTTATTTTGCATAATTAGTGCACACACAAAATTCTCAACTTGCGCTAAATTAGCGGGATTGCATTTTTCGGTATAAATTAAGCGGCCGCGATCGCAGTGTTGCGTAAAACCTACATACATCTGCACTTTCGCAATCGACCACGTGCCATTGCATTCTGGACGACGAATGAGCTGATGCAAAGCAGAAAGATATCGGAAAATTAAGCACCTTCCGTAATCTCGAAAAGTGGTAATCCGCTCATGTTATCTAAAACAGAGATGAAGTGATGAAATAAACGGGGCGTTCTTTTAGCTATTGTAATGGCTGTACATAAACTTTAATAGTTTTTTCAATACTATGTTGTGTAAAATATATTTTTAGTTTGTAAATATAAATTGAAACAATTAATTCAATATAAGTGTAAAAAGTTAAATAGTATATTCTTTTAATTTAAATTAGGTTTTATTACAATATTATAGATTGTAAAATTTATAGGAACATTTATTAAAAATTTTATTCATTTATTTGGTTTAATTCAATGGGCAAAGTACTTTCACATATGTTACAGGTATATGTATTTAGACATAAAATGATGAAAAATTGTAATTTTGTTTGAAATGCTATTAAAATGAAAAAGAATTACAGTCAATGAATCAAAATTATTTCTGTAAGTGTTTATCAAGCTTCTACTAGAGAACTATTATGCGTATTTTTCAACTTTTCGTGAAATTTGCCTGCTGGATTTGCTCTCAGAATCCGCCGCATGCATAATGGATAAAATATAGATGAAGGATCGATAAGGATTATCCCACACTTGCATCACGTCTCGATAGCTCGCACGTCATCCGCGCTAGTCTTTCGATAAACACGTCATCTCCGTAGGGGCATACAGAAAAATATGTTAGACCAATAAAACCACTCGCCCGAGCGCTTGTACACCTCTTCGAGATACATCGGTAAACGTGTGTCGAGTGAGATGGCGTTGCTGCTGCTGCTGCTGCTGCACTTTCGAGATATTGAATCGCGCACGCGACGAAATACAAGAATGGAATGAAGTAGCGGTGTGTGACCCATAGTATCGCTCCCATGTAGCTCTCCAGTAAATTCGACGTCCCTTGCGATTGGACAAATGTATCTATTCAATAGATCCGAAAAAACCTACACATACCATGATACGTGTTTGTGAAAGGTTTTTTTATTTAATTTAATATTCTTTAACTGGAGTATGTTTCATTTTTATTTTAGGAATTGTGGAAAAATGTACGCTGTAGTCACAATTAGTAGATTATTACACTGATCACGTAAGTACTTTAGAAGTTAATACAAATTTTTTAGTGTTTTTTACACATTTTTCTTATAGTTTTGTATATAAAATAACATTATGTGTATTTCTAAATTGTAATCTATGGTGGTATGTCTGTTGTTTCAATGCAGGTCATTTCATATTAATTTTCTAAAATTCCTGATTTTTAACCTAGATTTCAATTATGCTGCTATATCTTTGAATAATATAAAAATTATATTCTAGTTCCATCTTATAAATATCTAATACACGTATTTGATTTTAAAATGTACATATTTAATAAAAAGGATAGTATTTACTAGACTTAATAACATTAATAGTATTTATAAGACCTTATATAACGAAAATTCATTAACAATTAATTGTGAACATATAATGATATATTTTTCAATATAAATTAAAACTTAGTGTGGATAAAATTATTTATTACTTATATTTCTCACAATTCTTTTACGGCGTGTATTGATAAAAATAACACCGGCAATTTATTAAACTTCAACAAAATGAATAAATGAATTATTATATTTCGCCGGGGAATCATTTGCAGTCTTGGGTTATCTAATAATTCAAGGCTGCTTCAAGGTAAATTTTCTGCTGAGAGTTCTAAAACAAATTAGTGATCAATTAAAATACGTAATAATAAGATGTTAATTATAAATTTTAATGGCACAATTATAATTAATTGACACATCAAGTGAGAAAGCCACTGAAAAAGTGGCTTTTTTATAATCCAGTTTTAACATAATAGTGTACATGTAATTTATGAAACTTTAATATTCTGTATACTGATGATGTAAATTTCGTAATTTTCATACAGCAATTTCATAACCATTGATCTGACTAATTGCAAACTTATAATACGAATTATCTCGGACAAATGAACACGCTATCATTCACGCTCTGAATCAAACCTTCACTTTCTGATTATCACTAAAATGTATCAAACTTATTAGTTATTAAATTGCCTGTTATTAATTGATACAAATATATACAAATATACATATATTTAGATCGCAGCTTTACAAGAGTTAATTAGATCCTTAAGCAAAATGTTGGGACGAATCCTACCTTACCTTTCTTTGCATTTAACAAAATATATAGAGATAGATATTATAATAGTATAACAAGATCTCGGTAATAATGTAAAACATCATGTATGATTTCAGTTTCATAAAATTCCAACTATATTCCCTAGAGATTTTTGTCTTCGAAAATTTCAGAGTCAAAAATCTTTGTGCATTAGGAATGAAATTTTGGAAGATTATAATCTCTATAGAGATTATGATTGGAGTTTTATGAAACTGAAAACACATCATTACCGTGGTGTTGAGAGAGAATGTTTTCGGCAAGGTAGGAATTTATCCAAACTCTAGCACATTCCCTTACCCTCCAGGCGTTGGGATAGCCCCGTAAGTCAAGTCACTTACCACTCGAACTTTTCAGGAACTTTACAATGGAAACAATCCACAAAGTACAACTGTCCAACATCGAAAAATCCCTGTCGCCTTAAGGTTAAAGCGGTAGTGTAGACACATTTTCTTACAAAATACGAGGACACTTACTAAATTGGAGCCTATCTACTTACCTTTAACTTCAAATCACAAATCTAACTATTAGGAAGGATAACCACCAATAGTATATCTTTCGAAACAAAGTAACGAGCCCGAATTATCGCAAAACTGTATCTTCCAAACAAATAAAAATCCGCTATCGTCAAAGAAAACACTCCCAATATCGTTGGTACCTCGTGCAAGAAGACCTTGGCCATGAACGGTGTCGTGACTCAGTGCACTTTTTCGCGCTTGTCCCGCCCATTCCCTCAGACATGACAATCCACAGGCGCACCAGCCGACCACAAGGGGAAAGAAAGAGGAGAGGCGAAAGGCATAGCCGCGCGTCTCGGAGGTAACGCACGGGGGCAAATTGCTCTCGGTCGGTGTCGGGATGAGCTACCACTTCGGCCTCTATCTCAGGTCATGAGCTGTGCGATATACAGCATAGCGGTATACTCGGTGCCTTGAGAATGCGTTAGAAGAATTATCTGATTATGCGCCCTGCATACTAGAGAGTGAGAGAGAGAGAGAGAGAGAGCGAATGTAAAAGGAGCATTAGCTTGTAAAAGCGTTTGCTCGCCTGTGTAGTAAACGCGTACCTTTGGGTGAAGAAGAGGAGTACTGCCAAGGCGCTTTTCCACCCGCTGAAATATGCGGCCACTCTCGTTTAACCGGGCAATTCGACGCGAGCACCAGACCGTGCGTTTTTCTTTTACAACAAGGCTCTCTCTCTCTCTCTCTCTCTCTCTCTCTTGCTCTCTTCACTTTCTTTGCTTCTGCTCAAGGCGGCCTTCATTAAGCTGACGACTTTTTCTTTCCATAAATTAATTATTTGCCTGATTGAACCAGATTGGTTCGTAAATAAATCTTGTCAAGCACCAGTCTTTATGATTACATTTATAATTAGATTCAGCCATGTTCTTGAAGGTCAATTAAGAAAATGTTCAAGGCTGCTTTATTGTTATTACAGTGGTTTCGAAAAGGGATGCCGATGGATATATGTATAAGTATGACTTAAAAATGAACCTTAGTTCATCCCCATTTATAGATTACTAAATAAAACGCATTATCCAAAATATATTGGCTTTTTATACAGTTAAGGAATGGAGTTTCACTACGCTAAAGTTAAAAGGTTAACTTGGGCTGCCTATATTTGCGTACATCTATGCTTAGTAGATATGTTCGAGTACAGCCCGACACGATAATTCTACATTTATCCTCTGCATATGTAATTGTGCTAAAGTTTCTCGTTAAAGGCATAATTGCCAATATTCATTTTTTTTTAAATCGAATTCCTGAGTTAACTTAAAATAATAACTGTTAAATAATTGTAGCTTCACCACAAATTACCATAATCAAAATAAGTAGACGATCTGCTCACACGAAAGTGTTACAAATTCGTTTTTTAATTTCCGATTATAATCTTATAAATGTAATCCATTATTTCAAGCTTGATTAATGCGTTAAGATAATCCAGCAAAAAAAGTTAAAAGCACTACTTGAAAGTAGGTAGCAGAAAAGATGGATTACAGTCGAAATGATTTTGGCGAGGCATTTTATTTAAAAGATTTGTGGCCCAATAAGGAGCAAAATAACGTCGAGCGCCAAAGTTTAACCGGAACATATACATTTTTTCCTGAATATTCTCGAAGCTTTAATCAATAGCAGTCTAAATAATTCATCAAATTAATTCAATTCATTTCTTCGCTCATTATTCAAAGAGACTTCCAAAAAAAAAACGAGACTCAGAACAGGCCGTATTGTTCCGCCGATATAATTCCCAAACACTCATTAATCAATGAAATCGCGAAACGTCAAAGGTAAAATGAATGCAGCGCGTGGAGGCAATCGTCGACGAAATTTGCATTGACTCAATCGACAGGGAGGCCCACTTGCGCACGACACGTCGCGCTTATATAAAATTGTATAAGTACACTCAGTCAAACGAAATCCCGTCTTACGGAAAATCCCCCCTCGAGCCATAAAAACTTCTCTCCAGCTTTCCTCACGGCCTACTGGCTTTTGAATGACAACGCACTCTCGGCGCCACAATCGCGACCGCCATTCCCTTATACTAAGAAAAGAACTGCGCGTCGTGTCTCTCCCTCTTCTTACACTTTTACAACCCCAGCAGAGAAGTTGCGTGTAGCTTGGCTGCTATACTGCTGCAAGGAGAAGAAGAAGAGGGAGAAGAAAAAACTATTATTCCGTAGTGCTATCGGCACGTGTAGTGTGTAGCTTGAGCGCTCTTGAAATTATGGCGAGTACGTGAGAGTCGGACAAGACGAATCTCTGTCATTGTGACACGGTCGACGTGTGCTCCGCTGGATGTACTAGCTAGGAAACGGAAAACGAGAAGGAGGTGGAGGAAGACTGAAGAGAAAGGGATGAAAAGTTTCAAGGCCTTTTAAGTTTCTTTGCAATGTTTGATGTAAATGAAGACTTTTGAATGAAGATATCCTATGAATATGCTGATTTCTAGTATATACTGTACTATATATGCATACGTAGTAAGTCTTAGCTGTTGATTAAAATAAATGTAATTTAGAATGGGTAATAACTTTGTGATAGCGATCGGTATATTCCATGATCAATTTTTCATGTGATACATTTTTTCATTTTTCATATCTTTTAAGTAAAAAAAGTATTGTCATTCATTTAATTCTTTATCATTTCATTTATTCTTCCGCATAATTAGTTTATTCACAAAGTTAAACCATGAGCAGACGTATAAAGTTGTACATAATTCTATATATGTCTTTTTTTCTACTTGGGTTGCCATAGTAGCATAACTTGGCCTATTTCGCAGCATGTCTGCAGATGGGTAGAGTTGGAATGAACAAGATACAAAGAAACAACATAACCCAGAATGAGAAAAGGAGCGAGCCAAAAATATATTGAATGGGGAAAAATAAGGGTGGGAGTCAAATAAAGAAAGCTAAGCAGAAAATAGCCACAGCCCAGACATCGCAGAAGAAATTAAAAGGAAAATTGTAGTTGCACTGAATGAAGTAGAGTAAAGAAAAACAATGTTACAAGAAAGATACGATAAAGAATTACAATTGCCATTTTGCGTGATATCGAAACTACTATCTCCATTAACAAACATGATGGAGTACGTTTTGTTATAATACAAATAAACAGTGTATAGTATACATAAATACATTTACCATTGAGTGTAAATTTCATTAAAGTAACTTTTAAACTTAATTCAAAGTAATACTAATCTACAAATTTCTCGAACCGGAAAATTAGTTGATATTCTAAATATCGATAGTACTACATTAAAAATAGACTATAGAAGTGTTTTTTTTTTTTTTTTTTATAATTATAGCAACGGGTAAAAGATTTGTTATTTACTAATATAGTATTTTACAAAAGTTACTACTGTTTTTTACTAATATTAAACTGTAATTAAAGCTTACAACAGAGCTATTTTAAATAAGTAAAGTTGAAAAATTCAAGATAGTTTACCAAACTCTTAGCTAATTATTAATTACTTTTTATAACAAAAAACTTGATTAATATATAATTATCACTTATATTTCTGAATATTGATTGTTTTCATCTTCGAAAAAAAGTATTACACTATTTATCACTTTGAAAGGTGTATAAACAATTAACTTCGCAGTCACAAAAAAAAGCATGAATGAAAGTAAGAAAGAAATATTTCGTATCAAAAAAAATCAGTACGTTACAGAAAATAGCGGAGTAGGTGACAAGCGTAAGCGAATGCGTGCCACAAGTAAAGACAGGGCGGCTGAAAGAATTAGAGAGAGAGAGAGAGAGAGAGAGAGAGAGAGAGCATGTGTGCGTGTGTAAGTATGCGCATGTGAAGATGACGAAAGCGAGAGTCACGCAGAGGGTGGGTATACGAGAGGGAGAGAGTAGGGGAATGATGCTTGATGGTTCGCGAGAAGGCGTCGAGAGTGTCGTCAGCCATATACGACGGTGATTTATGGCGATATCGCACTCACGTAGAGTCTCTCTCTCTCTCTCTCTCTCTCTCTCTCTCTCTCTCTCTCTCTCTCTCTCTCTGCTCCTTGTCCTACGAAATCCGTCGTTTCTTTCTCTTGACCCTGTTGCTGCTCGGGAGAGGCAGGCAGGAGATGAGAGCCGAGAAGCGAACTAGGGAATTTCCAATTCTGCATTTCTGGATATCTCGCCCCGTGTCCCGAATCCCAACGAGAGGAAAAGTATCAAGTTGCTGGCTCATTTTAATGGAAAATTAAGCTTACCTTCAGTCGACGGAATTTGTTAGTATAGTACGAACGAGCTCAGGGGGTGAGAGATTTTTCCATTTTTCCCATCGGGGTTGAGTTCGCAATATTGGGTGGGAATAATGTACCTGGCCGTTCGACGACTACGCGCGTCGTTTATTTCGTTTATTGGCGCAAACGGGGAGAGCGAGAGCGAGGCCTCCGGTCGTTTCGAAAATAATGATGGCAAGGCTGTTTTAGCGTCAATTTATAGGAAATAACGACGTGAGCGCGCTCGAATCTAACGCGAGCCTCGCACTTTGCGCGCGCGCCTGTTTTTTTCAGCCTGAGGCTTTTTCATCGGCCTGACTATGCTATCGCACACACGATATGGACTACTTTTATTGTTATAGTTGAATATTGAGCGGCTGAGTGCGCGTTGCTTTGTTTGTGTTTTCTTTCTTTTTTCAGAAAAATTGGTTGCGAAGCTCGCTTTAGTGTCGGGGGCCATTTCCTAACTTTATTACTCAGCTAGTTTTAGTAAAGATTTGTGAGATAACGCCAGTTAAAAACTTTTTACTAGCAAAATGACGCTTCGATGGCAATAGCAATTCAAATATATATATCATATATCATATATAATTTGTCATTTTAATTTGTGCTTACATAAAATTTTAAATAAAAGTTTTTCAGCAAATATTATCTATGATAAATAAAAACACATTCTAGATTTACGTTGACTATCGATGATTAATCCCGACGTCTATCTAAAGCTTAATTGCTCATCAGCCTGTTGCGTGATTACCTAATCATCTATGATTTAGATTGTCGAAGCAATGATAATTTATGAAATTGCGGTTAACTGATTCGTGAAATTAATTGATTCGTATTGGTTTCGAATTAAGGGTAGCGTAAAAAACTGACATATCTTTGTTAAACTCATTGTATACGTTAGTCATAATAGGACATAATGTTTAGTGATGCTATTGACGTTTAAATGAAACAATGTGAGCATCGGGTATCTATATACAAATTGTAATTTGTGGAACAATCGGCTGACCAAACTCGAAACAGGAAAATTTGAGCACACTACATGTCCCTATATTGCAAATCTTATATATTTTGATTCCTGCAACTTTAAACTGTTTCTCAGTAATACTTATTTTAAAAATATATTTCCTTGACCTTTCACTACCCATTGTGGCACATTGACTACGGTCATTTTTTGTTATCTCCGTTTTTTCTTTAATACTATAGAAATGAGTAACAATGAACTTGGGTACCGTTTTACTTGATCAGAAAGCAGACTTACGTCTGTCTTGTTGATGAATTATTCCTCACTTTTTATAAGGAACATTTATAGAAATTATATTTTTTCGTATTTTCCACAAAAGCATATTTAAACAATTTTCTTTTTAAATCTAAATTCAAATTCGATTTGAAATTTTAATAGTTTTCTTTCTGAGCACTAATTAATATATCCGTGCAGAATTAGGGTTTGGGTTCTCGAGTTCTTATCAGATGAATGGAATATATACAACCGTCTGAACTGGTTAATTTTTGTTCGATATCTAGTAGTTTCAAAGCCTTAAAAAATAAGGATACAACGAATATATTAAAGTTGTCAGAATGATTCTGAAAGAGAAGTTCTGATAAATATTTATATAGCTGTGGCCATTGTGGCCACAAAAGAAATGGCACATCTTTGTCACAGCGTCGCGATAAAAAATAAATACTACAGCTGGAGGGACAAAGGCATTGGGCACACGGTCAAATCGAGCTATTTGCCGTACCTTCGGTATATGTTTGATTTACTCCATCTTTATCGGCAGTGCCGTATATTCTTTATGTCCCTTACGAGTGGGTATATCGTTTCCACGAATCCTAAAGTACCTTTTATCACTCTAAACGATACCGCAGTTAATGGGGTCACCTTAGTTATTCAATTCCCTTGAAAATTGTCAAGATGAATGAACTAGATTACGAAACTTACAAAGCTTACAGATGTAGGAAATGAGCTAATATATTCCCGTACCTACTTAGGCTGTTTCACTTTTTTTGTCTTCCCATATACTGTAAGTACTGATTGTTTGAAAAAATTTCACCATCTACAAATATGCAAAGGAGCAAATGCCTGATTCATTGAACAACAAATTATAAAGTACGTATTAATATGCAATATTTGATACAAGTCGCAAACAGTTTGAACGGTATTGAAAGTAGTAGAAGAAAAATAATCTATCATATATTTCAAATAATTTAGCCGCATTACGATTTAGAACAATGAAAGAAAGTTCTGAAACATTAATTTTTCATTCACGATCAACACTTATAACTTGACGAGCGCTATTATACCGTTCTTAGAAATCATACAGTTCTCGGATGTTCCACCTCGGCTGCTCCTACCTGATCCATACGTAATAAGCTAATCAACTGGCAGGAGTGCATGCGATGAAGCGATCCCTGCCATTAACATAGACCTTGCCCCCTGTGAAAAGCGATGTGTCGTTCGATCTCTCTCTCACTCTCCCCGTTTCTCTGTATGACCGTACACGTACACAGAGACGCGGGACGCCGCACAATCACAAAAACGAGATCGCAATTGCTGCCGGTCACGCCAACCCTTGGAGGGGGTGCCAGGGAGAGAGCGAGAGAGCGTCAGTCGTGAAAGCCGCAAAAGAGCTTCAAGAGAGCGCCGTAATCGTAATATAACCGAGCAGTGGTAGTAAGCTGGCCGGATTTCAACCTTCGATAGGATGGACGCGAGGAGAGTACGAAGAGCGAGTG
This sequence comes from Megastigmus stigmatizans, assembly GCA_900490015.1. Lineage (NCBI taxonomy): Eukaryota > Metazoa > Arthropoda > Insecta > Hymenoptera > Megastigmidae > Megastigmus > Megastigmus stigmatizans. Next base: position 4,411 of record UELV01084489.1, on the reverse strand, counting down.
GCAGAGGAAGCACGAGGTTTGAAAAAGGGAGACTTATTACTTGTGCTCTTGACTTTTATGAACGGGAATCTGACTAAAGAGGAGAGGCATCGTGCGCTGGTGAAGATAATGAAGACGTGACGAGATAGAATGGGAATAAGTGATGGATGATATGAGAAATGGATCTTTACGGACAAACATTTTAGAAAAATTCCATAATCGATAGTTAATATGAAAATAAAAATGCAGATTATTCTTTTAATCAGAGTCATTTAAAAGTAATACATATCTTATTTCTTCTAAATTAGAAATTAATAAAATCCCTATCTAGATCTATATTAAGATTCGGCAAGGTTAATCGTTCACACTTAAAGAAGCTCAAATCCATTTTATTTACTTTTTAAGATTAATGAATTATTCTTATTACACAACGGAATAAATTAGCAAATCCTCATTATAGATGGACGAAAGATTGAGAAATTTTCTTTTCAAAGTTCAAGACACAACGAGGGTAATAAATATCTGTATGTGTAAATGGTTGCTTGCAAGGAATATTAATAGAGTCAACATCTTACTCAAGTCCCTGCTTGCGTATGCATACATAATCGTATATGACTTTGCAGACTAGTGGCCTTTCTAAAACACGGTTTCCATTTCAAAGCGCTGGACAGCTGAGAAGGCATAAGGCAAAGAAATTCTAAAGATAGAAAATTGCTTTTAAATCATCATCTAACTTAAAAACACTATTTCCACTAAACAAAGGACAATTATTACGCGATGAATGATTAGTACACCAACAATTCTCATCATTTATACAGCTTATAATCCTACTACACTGTGATTGTCTTTTAAAATAAAGGATACTAACTTAGAAGATGAAACAGGAACAGATTTGAAACGTGCGAACTGGTTTCGAATTAGGAGATATCTAAATGAGATCTTAGTACAAGCAATGCTATACATTCTCATGTCATATAAAAATAAACCTCCTAAACGTCGTTTAAATAAAATAAATAGAGTCAGCCACTACTTCAAAGAAAGGGACTCCCGTGAAAATTGTAGCAGAACTCCGTTCTCGTATAATATTTATTAAATACAATATTTTAAAACGTATTTTAATGTACGCAACTGAAGATGAAAAAAAAATTAATTCAGTCGCAAAAGAGAAAAGGGATTATTAACATATTTCGTTTAGGCTTGGGTCTTGTTAGTTTTATCATCATATACAAAGACAAAGATAAAAAATGAAAGAATTCCAGTTATTAATTTGTACAATATGCAACGACATAAAAATTTAAATGAAGAATAAAGAAACTGTCAAATCTTTTAGTTATATGGCTTATAAATAATAAAAGAATACGGATTTGTAAAAGTAATCATAGTACGATTACGTGGTAGAGCAGAAAAATGATTCTTTATTAAAATATTGTGGGTTCTTGTTGCTATACATATATAAGGTCAAAAGCTTCGCTACAATTTTCTGTTTTGTAAACCTTAAAAGATTTATATTTTTACTTTTTTCATAAAATGAAAAACACATATATTTTTATGAGCCATCAAAGGCGAATGCCCACGGGTGTCGGTGAAATCGACCCTGAAAGCAGAACCTTCAAATGTAGTGCAGTCGCATAAAATACTAAAGGGGCTTTTATTAAAAAAGGATGCCCTTCCTCTTCTAAACTTTAAAAAGAAGTCATTGCACTTATATCTATTCTAAATATTAATTTTGGTGAGTTTACAACTTTTGTGCAAATAACAATAATGTGAGCGTTTTCATTAATATCTATAACAGAAATTTATAACAGAAAGTAAGTTTATTATACCAAACAATAATAACAATTTTGAACGGTGTACATTTTTTATAGCAGATTTTTGAGCATCGTAGGAGAATTGCGGGAATTTAGGAATGCGCGTGCGATTAAATGTACTATGTCGTTTTGATATCGCCTCTAAAAGAAAAAGTTTGACAGTAATTTCTACTGCTGAAATATATTCCATCTGACCGATCACATCCATTATCTACTTTCAGCTTCAGAGAACAGTCGGACGATAAATATAAACAGGTTAAAATGAATTAAAAGCTTTTATACCGCACTTTACCTATAACAATGACAAGTTTACGCACTGATTATTTTTATAACTGCTGAGCCTCTCCCGGTGCTTTTTTGTGCTAAAAGCTTTGAAGGTCATATTTATTTAGCTCTTTTGAAACATGAAGTAGTTAACATTTTCCAAGCAATTGTATTTTTCTGTTAAAAACACAATTTTACAGAACAGCATGAAGTGTTCCGAATCACTGTTTCTGCATGTAAATTCTTTTAACATTTTCGTTAAATAGTGAAATTTATCTGCCCAGGTCTTTTAGTCTCTAACTCACTGGACTATCAAAATCTAGAATTATGTTCATTTTTTATTCAAAATCAAATTGAAAAATTACGTAAATCCTAAAATTAGCGGTATCATATACATAGCAGATTATAAGAAATATATAATTTTCATATTTTGGACCCTGTGAAAAAGTCAATTTTCTAAAGGGACGATCAACCACTATACCCGAAGTTCAAAGGCGGAAGAACACATCGAGCTATGGTTCTGCAAACTCGAAATAAATAATTAATATAACAAAGGCACTAAAATTTATTACCTTCACCAGCAAGTTTTTCGGTAAAAGCACGTTTAATTATTAAAAATGGGTATGGATTTAGAAAATATATTTATTTTTCATTTAAATCAGCATTCATTTTAACCATCGGCGATACTATACACCTAGACATCGAATAAAACGAAATTCCACACGTAGGCACAACAAACTGCGGAGCGCACTACCTTGATGCCATCGATCATATATGGTAGATATCCCATTTAATGAGCCTATCCCTAATTGTGTACTTTTATCGTATAAACGCTCATAAAAGGGAACAAATAAATAAAATTCATTCTTAGAGTTATAATTTCTCAGTTAGTTTGCAAAGTAATATGTTTTAAGCATTTGGGAATACTCTAAAGTTAAATAGATCCACATAAATTATCATTGGAACGAACAGTAGTTCTTACTGCAAAACTCATTTAATGCAACGTGGCGAGGCTCAAGTAACTACTACCGTTTGTGCAAGTTAAGACAACGGAGATTCAAAGTACGTATAACTTGATACACTTTACTTGGAGAATAAGGTTATGGTTATAGAAAAATTTTATTTTTTCTCAGTATGTATTGCTGACTGCACTTGTGTGTGGAATACAACTCACGCTCGCGAATTCTTTCCAAGAATTTTTTTTAGAACTGTATTGACAGCTTGCATTTGCTAGATTTGCATTATGATTACGGATTATCTAATTTTCTTTTTTAGCAATTCTCGAATTGATAGAAAAAGTCTTATGATATGCATTCGATTTAAAATTATAGAGCAATGAAGTTGTGGAATCCCACAGTCATATTGCATAAGCATCTACATAGTGACCAAAAATATAGGTTAATGTTGTACAAGTTAAAAGCTACATAAATCTTTCCAAGAAAACAAATGGAATGCCTTAACCAATACATGAAAATATAACATGTAAATAATAAATGTTAAATTAAAATGAGTGATATGTGAAATAAATTTTACAGGTGAAGTATCCAGTAGAAAGTAAATTAGAATTTAATATTGTAAGTATCAAATTGGAACCAATGAAGTACACGCACGGAAGACCACGTTTATCGCACAAGATAATTAGATTATCGTCTTTATCAAGTCCTATCACGTATTGAGCATGGTCTATTGTATTATTGCACCAACCCGGTGTTTGCCTTCTGGATGTCTCCACCTATGCAAATTACTTGTACTCCCCTTTTCTTATATTTAAATATTTACAATAAATACTTTATACTAATCACTTTAAAATCGTATATACGGACGGTGGATAAGAGTATATAGGACAAAAACAAACAGTAATCAACAAATAATAAAAATTTTAATCGAAATGGACCAATCTTATATATTATCACAGTAGTTTCTGGCGTAAGCCGCGTACTACGAGTGTTTTGAATCATGTACATTTCTAAAAAAAACTTTTTCTCTAAATTTTTCCTTGAGGAAGCAAAATAAAATAAACCAGTAAGCGTGATGTGAATTAAGGTAAAAACGGACTCGAAAAAAAAAGAAAAAAAGGGTAAATAAAGAAGAAAATAAAATTGGAAGATGCATGTGAAAGTGGGAGGAGGCAAAGACAGAGAGGGAGAAAGAACGCAGATAAAGTCAAGAGCCCGGAGCAAGAAGGAGATATATCAGCAGATCGAACGTAGAGTGAGAAATCGGGATTACAGACTGCATCGTCGTTCGGAGCGGACACAAACGGCTGCTCCTCAGTCTCTGGAGGATAGTATTCGCACTCTATGCTGAATGAGAGTGCGATAGAATGCATGTGTGTGTGTGTGTGTGTGTGTGTGTGTGTG
>UELV01084488.1:0-13605 GCA_900490015.1 Megastigmus stigmatizans | reverse complement strand
AAGCGCACTCCCGCGGCCCGCCTACCTATATATACACACACACACACACACACACGCACGCACACACACACACACGCACGCACGCACGCACGCACGCACGCACGCACGCACACGCACGCACATATATATATACCTACTGCAGCTGAGGGAGGAAGAAAAAGAGGGAATACGAGAGAAGGATGTAGGTAGAGAGAGCAAGTGACAAGGAAAAAGAGAAAGAGAGGAAACGCGGGTGGGAGGACGAAGGGATGGAGGAACCCGAAGAAGATGAACAAGAAGAAGACGAAATAGAAAAAGAAGAAAAAGAAGAAGAAGAAGAAGAAGAAGAAAAAGAAGAGGGAGAGGAAGAAAATAAGAGAAGTAATATAGCCTGGAAGAGGGAAGGCGGGAAGGCGCGGAAAGGCGGGGAGCTGGACTGCCAGGACCAGTAAGAAATGGCAAAACAAAAGCGCGACTGGCTCACGAGTCGCGCGGGTAGAAAGAGGCTAGACGGAGATAAATGAGTAACGAATCCAAAAAGGAGAAGCATCCAATCGAAGAGGAAACCTCCGCTGTGCTGTCCCTTCTCACTTGTACCTCTCCTTCGCCTCCGCTGCAGTCAGCCGCAGCCTGAAACCTTCCCAGTAATTCTCCCCTTAGAAAACCTTTCTGTTTCTGGCCAAACACTCGCATCTCTATCCATGCTATATATGTTGTGTATAGCTGCAGCTGCATTTTTGCTTGCGTATATGCCTCCGCGAGGTTTTGTGCGCCTCCCGCGGCCGCATTCGGAATATACTTATATATTATACCTCCTGCCTTTTTTGCCCTTTTGCAAATCGACAATTTATGGAGTTGCCGCGACTGCGATCCCGAGCGTTTATATACAGTTTTGCATTGCACGCGAATATCTCCGTAATTGGCTCTGCGGCCCGGGGGGACTTTACTTATATGTCTGGCGCACAATGTAATTCTCTCGCCACAACGTTGCGGAGGTATTTCAATACCGCCTGCTTGCCCTTTCTGCAGGGATGAACAAGCGAGCATCAACTTTCAAAGCCTATGCGTTATACGTCATCGCTAATATGTACAACTTGATGTTTTCAATAATTCTATAAATGCAGGTCATCTCTTCTGAACTGATGATTGCGAGCTGGGGAAATTAGCGAGGTGGCGATTGTAACAATGTACAATTCCTATACCGTTCCAAGCATCAAAGCTCAAACTACGCGAAATTTCATGATCCATTTGTAATATTTCGTTGATTTCAATATAAGAAAGTAAACTTTTTGGCAATATACATATATAAATAGCTTAATTATTATTGCGTGCATAAGAGAGAAGCAGAAGCTCGGTTTTCCATTTGATAGATATTATTTTGTGTCTGAGACATAGAATTATAGTAAATATAATCAGTAAATTCGTAATTTTTACTTAAACTTGTATATTAAAGGACGAAGCTTATAAAAACGTACATTCAAATGTATAAGAATATACAAACATGCATGAAACATTAGTTTATATACATACATATATTTATAATATATCAACACTACTATTAATTAAGATGAAACGTGTTGCTCGAAGTATAGAATAAATTTGAGTCTTCTATTTATATTAGCGTCATCTACATCATTTCAAACTAAAGCTTAATAATGTAGCTTTGAACAGAGACATTAAGATAATTACTGGGTATATTCACATTCAGTTGAAACCAAAGAGCTTAATTTGGAAAAAATGAAACAAATACAAAATCAACACGCGATGTGTATGAAAAATAAAAATATATTTAAAAGGGGTGGCACGTAATGATGACCGTAGTAGCTAATATGTATATGATATATTGCAATAATACATTGCTGCTCTTTGATAAAGCAAATAAGTGATAAAATAAACGAATACAAGAGAATAAAAAAAATGTTTAGACGTAAGATCTGCTAGAAAAAAGAACGAGAGAATAATGAATCATTTAACATTTTTAACCACACGTATATTATATATAATCATGTTTCAATATATTAATGTTTTGACGCTTCGATTTGAGTTGAACTCGTGCAGTAGGCGTGCAGCAGAGTAGAAAGCCGACGCCATTTTGGTGCGGAACGCTCGGAAGGCTGTGGTACGGAACCGCGAATTCTCGACTCTCTCACGGAGCAGGTCAGGGTTAATGGCTGAAACTTTTCCGTCCCGGGCGTATAAAAAAATCAGAGCGCGTCGTTGGAGGAGTGCGCGCGATTTGTCATAATCTTTTGGTCCACCCGCGCGAGAAAAGCCATCGACTTTCCCCTTTAGCAATCGTCGTCGTCGTCGTCGTCGTCGCCGTCGCCTACGACTCTCTTAACGGAGGAACGAACGAGCGGTAATGTATTTCGAGCGGCCCTCCCTGTGCGAGTCCCGAGTCCCGAGTCCCGGTTCCCAGTGCACAGTGCCACAGATACATTTGCGAGCTGGCTTTTTGCGCTGAGGCCGTCGCGCTGCGGCACTTGATCGCGGTGAGTGTCGATATTTTTCTTCCCTCGTCACTTTCGGTATATACTCGTATGGAGCGGCGAGCGCACAACAGCGCAAAAAAGAGGAACGTTTACTGCCAGACCAAAAATGGACTGTATCCCTGATTTCATGAAGATCCAGTTGGGCATCTAATAAGACCACTCGATATTTCATTAGTTTGTTTGCCTCGCTTGCCTTTTTGCAATTCTCATATCGAAATGTAATTTATAATTATTTCGTTTTTCATCATTAAAGGGAATAAATGCATTACATATAAAAAATATTACGAGTATAACTTCTTTTTTTCTTTTCAATATATCTTAATAGTTTGTTTGTACAACAGTCCTTTATTGAATAAAATTGATAGTAGTATAGTACAGCTTTAACTGTGGATAATACATAGGTATCGCATAGAATAAACAGTTTTGTTTCCATATCAATGGAAAAACAATTTGGTTTGGATCTATTATTATTTATATTACTATTATCCCACCATGATGAAATGTTCGGAAACAGTTGTATATAGTATAGTGATAATTATTGGAAATGAAAAAAATATATTTTACTCAATTAATTTGCATTGTTACGAATAAGCGCTGCTCTAAAAATATTATAATTAAATAAATTATAGTAATTATAAAATATATGAATAATTTATAATTGTACTGTTTTAAACATTTTCAAGGCGACAATAAATTAATATATTTGAATACAATATTTGATTAAATATATGATTGAATTATTCGGGCTGAAGGTCACTTAGCACAATCGTTTTAAATTTATAGAGTAATGTAAAGTCGGGTTGAATATATCGAAAAGACGCGGATAAATTTTTATTTCCGACGTTTCGGAAGTTTATGTTACGCCTCTCTGCAGGTTGTGCTGAGTTAATTTTGATACAAAACCTTTGTCACGCAATGAAAATAATAGGTACAGAAAAGAGGCGATTGTGAACGCTTAATTATTTTTTTTTTCAACAACTGTTTGAATTTGGTGCTTTTTTTTATAGCCTGAGGAGGAGAGTATAACATAAACTCCCGAAACGACGGAAATAAATATTTATTTTGCCCACAACTGGTTCGCTTCGATCGATCAATTCTACCTTATACTTCTTAGAAATTATTGCAAACGATAAATTTAATTGTCTACTTTTTTTACAATATTTATATTCTGTTAAACTCATTATTTTGGTTCTATTATAAACCGTTCAATAATTTCATAAAGACTGATTTGTTACGATTTGTTAAGATGGTATAATCGAAATACATAATTGTAGAAAAATGTTTATATAGTTTATATTGGTAAATAATTTAAAATAAGGGAAAATGATTGCTGAGTGAATCGTATATGTAGAGTAATCAAACCTGTTTGAGTCGAGAGCAAAGCAGAGGAGAGCCACCCAAACAATGAAAACAAAAAAAAACTAATGAGCGCAGGATCATAATAAGGTGAAAAGTTTGACACGAGGCGTACGCCGAGCAAAAAGAAAAACACGCTGGCACAGAGAGAGAAGGGAAAAAGCCGATCAACCGCACGCCCCGCCGTCGCAGAAAAAGCCGAGCGCAAAACGCAGACCAAAGCCGAAACCGCGCGATAAAAGAAACGCCCACGCGCGGGCGCGTGCAGAAGAAAAGGAGGGAAAAAAAGGCGCCGGCTAAAAAGAGCCGCGCTGCTCGCTCGGCCGCATACGTTTCTCGCTGCAAGCGCCGGCCGGGACGAGTAGAGTAGTAAGTAGCGCAGTTGCATCGGGAGCGGCAGTAGCAGCCGGATCGTTGCATCGAGCCCGGCCCAGTTCATACGACGTCAAGGCTCGCGCAAATCGGCCCATAAGACGACACGCGTGACAAGAGCAGCCGTCGCCTGCATCAGCGCACCGCAGAAACAGAGAGAGAGAGAGAGAGAGAGAGAGAGAGAGAGGGGGGGGGGAGTGGGTACGGAGCCCGACGGGTTTGTCGGTCTGTCGGTGGCCGAAAGCAGCACGCAGCCAAAACAAAAAGGTCCTGGTTCGCGAACGGCCTTGAACTTCGGCCCGTTCTCTCTCTCTCTCTCTCTCTCTCTCTCTCTCTCTCTCTCTCTCTCTCGGTGTTCCCCTTCGACTCGCTCAGCTCGTTCTCTTCCCATTGACCGAAAAACCGTGTCGCAGTTTTTCCCGTCAGAAGTGCGCCGATTGCCGGGCTGCCTCCTTTCAGCTCTGCCGAGCGAGCGAGCCAGAGCGACGGAGAGCGACGGAGAGCGAGAGAGAGCGAGAGAGAGAGAGAGAGAGAAAGAGAGAGAGAGAGAGAGAGGGGGGGAGAGAGAGAGAGAGAGAGACTGGAGGGCATTCCTCGAGACGCGCGCGCGGCCGAAACTACGCTTCTTATAGGCTACTTGTTAGGTCGCCGCAAGGTGGCAAGTGAGAAGAAGCGACGGGGGGAGGGAGGGATAGTGAGGCCCTTATCCGTGACCTCCGACTCCGAGCGCTCCTTCTCCTACTCGCTCTCCTACCAAGATTTGTGATTATTGCCATAGATTTTGGACGACGCGCGCCAGCTGCGTGCAGGCAGGAGTAGGAGAGAGACATTGGACGCGAAAATAGTAAAAGATTGTCGTCCAATGCGAGGACCAGTGCCTATAGCTCGTGCATAGGTACGTCGCTCGAGTCTCGGGACACGGGGACCCCTGCCCATAGCGTTTGCAGGGAAACCATTCGCAAGGTGTACATTTGCACCGAATTCTCTCACATGTGACGGTTCAATTGAGCAAAATCTATAGCTATACTTTCCACTTTCTTGCGTTCAAATAAAGAACTTAGTATTACATGAAAATTACAAGCTTTTTAAACTGAAAATTAAAAATACAAAATTTATTTGACCAATGACTTTTGCGATATATTGGCATGCACTAATTTATAAAGTGCAATATAGAAAATCATTATACTGCAGGTGGTTTTATCTTTTGAATATTTAGATCATAAGCTTACGTCTTATTGGTTCCTGCCTGTTTCTACTGTTAGAACAATGTATACATTCTCGCACTACAACATCAGAAACTCCAATCTATAGTTCCTCATTACCTTGAATATATATATCTATTGTATAAATAAGCAAAGCAACGATTAGTTGGAAAAAGGTACTATCTCGGCGGGGGATTATGCTACATGCATTGGAGGTAGTACCTTTTTCCACCCAACCGTCGAAATAGTATATAAAGCAGGCCTGAGCTAGTGAAGAGAAAAAGGCTAGTAAGGTTTGAAAAATGATTTCATAATTTTAAAAGGTCTTTTTCGTACTGTAGAGGTCACTTGATCGTGCATAGGTGTAATGTGCGCGAGGAGCTCCTGGTGGGCTGTATTTGCATGCAATATAACCTCCTCGACTGTATCTCCAGGACTGTATTGAATTCAATTTAGCAAAACAAAAGTCACTGTCTTACACCAAAGACTTCTATAGTTTTAAAAAATGTTACTAAAAATCCTCATACGTCCATTCCAGAAATGAAAACTTGTTTAAGCATCATTGGCGAACGTTGCGCGAATATGCTTTCAGATGATGTTTATATCGTGGGTTATTAAAGCCTCGGTCACTCGGTACGCTCGCGAACCTCGGCCTTACTATCCCACCCTAAATAAAAACAGCCTCCTCAAGCATAATTTTCGTGACGTTCGCCCAAGGTACATAAATAACTAATACATATATATATATATATATATAGGTAACACAAATAATAACAAACTAATAAAAAAATTTGTTTGCTGATCGATCGGAATTGAACTGCAACCAACCCGGATTACTGATTATTATTTTATTTAAAATAAAATTAAAAAAAAAATTTTTAAATAACATTTATTAATATTGTTTCTAGGCTAAAACATAGTGTGATGATGACGTATCTTTTTGAATTGATCAATCGTTACATCAAGTGACAGTGTGCGATTGAGATTCACGGCAAATACTCGCGACATGATTGTACATCGATAGTAGCTGCGATGTTGTCATATATTTGTTTACGAGTTATCAGCACTTGGACAACCTATCGCACAAACAATTAACCCCGGTCTCCCCTATCTATATTTTGGCTTCATTCAAGATATTTAAACTATACATGAAATTAAAAAAAAAATGAAAAAAAAATTGAAATACAATGGATATTATCAATTAAAAATGTATGAATCTACTGATGTACCGCAATAAACTATAATTAAAATAAACTCTTGTATGCTCTTTCTCTTTAAAAAGTTTTTTATTTATTATACCTATTGCCTATATTTGAATACAAAAATTAATGTTGTTTTGCGATCACAAAGTAAGTAAAAAACCGATATTTTAAAGTTAATAGGGTAAGACGTCGACAGGTTAATTGATGTAATTTGTAAGTAGCGTAGTTTTATTTATATAACACTTACTTAACACATGAACGTGCCATTTTGTCTAAATAAAGAAACCTACCTGAAACTCAGACGTTCCGTGTTGAACATCTCAATTTTACTGCCACGTTCGTGCTAATTTAGATAATGTGACACGCTTTTTAAGTAGCCAGTACCTGCATGTATATGCTGTATATGGCGCTGTTTACACAGTTTCGCTCGATTTAGAAATGAAGGAGTTGAAAACTTGCTACACGATGATTATAACATTAAACCATTTCGATCTATTCCATTAAAAGACTTTTTATTGGAGATTAAAATTCTAAAAAGTATATTGGATAAACTCTTATGCTTTTATTTCAAACATTAGTTTCAAAAATATAATTTAAAATTTAACTTAAGTAATTTGTATAAAATTATTAAATATATCTTCACGGATCCAGTTTCTGATAAATTAAGGATATTTTGAGAGCTTTTCTCCACTTATGATCAAAATACTAAATTAGAATTAAACAATTTAATAAAAATGAATAAGAGACCAGTTTTTAAACACATCGTTTAAGCTCGTGGGAATAGTTTCTGATCAAACTTTGACATTGTGTAAACTAAATACTTAGTTACAAATAGTAATTATGACAATTGGAGATATTAATCACGTAAATGACAATAATATCAATTGAAATATACCACGTGAGTGATAAGTGATAAAAAATTGGGTTCTGATTATAAATCGGTGTAGTGAAGGTATAAATAATGTATATATAGAAAAATAGAAGAATGGGTGATACACTAATTTAAGTAACGAGCAAGTAAGACATTATATTATCAATAAAGTCATTTATAGTAGCAATATCAAGGAAAAGGGTATTATATTTAAATTTATAATGATGATTATGTTATAACTTTGCTAATACTGAGAGGAAGTTTATTATATTATACAGCAACATTAAGTTAACACGTGGCTTTTGTTCAAAAAAGATCAGTTAAACTTATAAATGAATCGTTCTTTCTTGCAAATTGTTACAGATATAGAATACTATATCAATTTCGTTCATATTATAAAAAAAAAAATTAATAGGCGCATGCTTTAAGTCGAATGTTTTTTCTCAATAGAATGTCCGTGTCTCTCCATAAAAACAACCTTCAATACAAATGACATGTGAATACTGTACAATTATTTAATGACTCTTATCTATTAGCACTTTTATTATGGACGTGTTACATTAGGATGTAAAAAACTACGTTAATTATATTAAAATTATTATATATCTGAAAAAGATAAAAAAAAAAGCACGCGACTCCATCTGCTTGTAATAAAGATAGATCGTTTTGCAAAAAAGCCCGTAATTGAAGTTATCATGCACGAACGTTGAGTACATTTTTTGTATAAAGTGCACATAGCAGTTGACAAATGATACCTAATCTTATCGTCAAAGAAACAGAAGAAAAACTTGATCCGATATGCAGCCTCTGCTTATAATGTCAAATCAAAACACGCTCGTAAAATCTCTTCATTACATTAGAACCAATGTGTACAATAGGAGAGAAAAACTAATCATAAACTGTTAATATACACGTTTTCAAATCGCATACAGAGTGCGCGACCACTGTAAAGCAAAAAAGACTTTTCTACTGGTTGAAAAAAAAAAAGAAAAAAATCCATTTTACTGTGCCGTAAATCAAGTTTGCGCCATAAACGCGTTTTTTGCAGTCTATCGCGAAGGAGCGATCGAGTGGCGTCCGACGGAAAGAAACAGAGTCACTGTACTTGCCCGGGCTTTTCACGCACGCATGCGTGCAATACACTATTGAATGGCAGCTCCCACGTAAAACTGCACTACTGCTAACCATAGCATTAAGTGATTTGATAAATGTTCTTTACTCGCGGTTTATGTCGTAAAATTTTTTACTTTTCTTTTTTCAAACAGCCGTCCCATCAGCCGAAACTTTTATGCTTACATTGCTCTCAAATAAACCATAAAGGAAATATTTAAATGTATAAAAAAAGGATATCTTTTGTAACGTTGTGATGCATTTTAAACCAAGTAAAATTACGAAACAATTTTACCGCATTAAAAGTTACTATTTACATGTTTGGTTAATATTTCGAGTAGATGACCATTGGCATTACTCAAATGAAGTAAAATATATTTTTTAATAATTTTAAGCTAATTGATTAAAACTGACGTCTTACAGAAATATCGTAAGTAGATATGTAGACATACAAGAAAACTGTGGTAAGGCATGATGTCTTATAAACGGCATGCATTACTTATTAAATTTATTTCATACTTTGATTGTAACTAACAAATTGATCAACGTCTCTAAATTTTAGTTAAATCTAGAATGTATCGTGAAAGTCAATGCTTACCAGGTGATACTTCTAACTTATCGTGAACTGAATTAGTGACAGCAAATAAATACACATAATAAATTAAATTCATTATATTGTACAAAAGGGTAAAGACTGCAATGATAATGATATTACATAAAGTTGAAACCAGTGGTTTTTACGTAAGTCGTTTTATATAAATCTTGTACAATATCTGAAAATTTCAGCTTGTACTAGAACACTGCCATTATCAATTGATTCAAATTGTACAAATATTTACGTTAGTATGGACTCGTGCATTTACATAAAAATTTACATCCCTATCACAAATATTCGGATTTCGTAGAATTTATATTAATTCACTTTAGATATATATATATATATATATACAAATACAGAAGAAGTTAATATCAAAAGTAAACAAGAAATTATAATGATTTCCTATAGGTATTTACTTTTCATAAAAACTTTTTGATTATCTCAGTAGAAAGTTTTTTTTTAATTCAATTGATTTAAAATATTTTTAAATAAATTTGTTATTGTTGTAGTTTATAAATAGGAAGCATATTTCATATATTTGTAAATTGAAAAATTCATTGTAAAAATACATGAAATATTAGGTGGTTACTTTAATATTATTAATTATCAGGTATTATAACTTTCAGGTATTCATTACAACAATCGATTTTATTTGCAACAATTAAATATTTAAATCTAAAGCTTATTTATTTAAAATTAATTTATTTTAACGAAGAAATATGTTAGTTAAAATGAAAATATTTTTAAGTGTGATAACATTAAACGCGTTTATTTAATACGTTTGTTAAAGGATTTATTTAAAATTTCATTTACTACTAGTTTATCCTTATAATGAATTAGATGAAAGATTTTATTAATGAAAAATCTTTTTACAAAATTCACTGAACAGTTTCAATTTACAAGAAATTCTCTCCCTAAATTATTTGTGTGTATAAACCAAAGAAAGAAATATATAAATGAAATGAAATTTTTTTCATGAACAGTCACAGGCTGACATTTAAAAATCCATTCCATGAAGGTGAAATTTGTGTGAGCTATTCCGGCTATTCGTTGAAATTATCCATGGAATAGTTTCTTTGGCACTTTTACAACCCTAAAACGAAATTAAACCCAAATATGAGTACATTAAAATTTAAAGACTTTTTATATCTAGTTAGTATATGCGACATTTGTTATGTTATTACAACTCTTATATTGAATAATTGTAACAGATGACAACAAAAACTAATAAGGAAAAGGCAATTTATGAGTTAATTTTTACCCGATTTTCAAACGTCTATAATTTTGTGGAAAATTTATATTTTTATACGCAAGTCTTAAATTAAAGCTTCTTCTATCAACTTTCATTTTCTTTTCGAAAATTTATCTTAAAGCTTTTATAAGCTGCATTATGTACAATATATATAATAAAATAGTATGTATTATAATGGTAACATTGATTTTTATTCGATTTTCTCAAAATAACACACTAATGGTTGATAATTTTGATAAATTAGAACGTTGATAAATCTGTAATCCGGAGGTCATCCAGACTAATGAAGGTCCGCTTCTCCTGAAAATAATTAGCCGATCATTCCTTTCTTTAGTATAATAGAAAAACTTTATTTAGTTTATAATTTCTACGAGTTACGAATGATACTCACTTTTCGACAACTCTTATTTATTTGCTGCCAAATGATGTTAATTCAATTTCATAACTTTCATAAAGTCTATGATACATGAGTAATTAGTGTGTTGGGTATTCGCATATATTTTACATATTCTTTTTAAAGACCCAGCTGTGCGAGAAACTCGACTTTTTGTACAAAGGTAGCTCTGAGCTATAGTCGATTGCGGCACTCATTCTTTTTATAAGGAGACTGTAAATGGGCTACTTCTTGCACTCCATTTTCGTGTGAGAAGTCAAACTTCTCGCATAGTATTTCCAAAACTAATGCATTCAATTAACAGTCACCCACATCGAACGTTAGTTGTTTTAATATTATAATATATCACCTAAGAATTTATATCTATAATATCGATAATATTATATTTTATATCTATAATCTATCACATAAATTTATATTTATAATACAACACATAATAGCACACTATACTCTTCAAATCGGAACTCTTCAAATTAATCTGACTTATATATTTATAGAGCGCTAATATACACCTTTCATTATATCTCCAAAATCTTCATATTACGAATGTTAATTATTATCTTACAGGTAGGTACTTGAAATTTTGCAGCAGGATCGCAAATTTAAAACTCACAAAAAAAGTCACTGATCTAAACCTCGCTGGTCCTCCTCTATCTATTTTTCTCATGCTGATTATCTCTATACAATTATTATTTAATGAGAGCAAATGGATATACTTGATGCAAGATTTGAATACTGGCGCAGATTTTGATATGTTTTCGTCAGCAGAAGTGAGGAGTAAGAATTCCGAACTATGCTCGTCTGCATCATCGATACCGACTCGGTACACGGACCTATATCGCGAATCTCGCTATATATTATCGCAGTAGAATAAGTCGCGTGCGTGTGCATATTAGCCGGGGACTGAGAGAAAGGCTCTCCTTTTTCTCTTTCTCTCTCTGTCTCTCTCTCGAACGTTCAGCCCAGCCAGAGGGCAATCCTCCCCACGCGTGCGCCTCTTCTCTCGCTTCTCTCGCTTCTCTCTCCCTTTCTCTCTTCCTCCCTCAAGTTGTCCCCGCGCGCGCTGCCGGCGACCGTTCGTATACGCTCAGCTCTCTCCCTTTCTCTCTCTCTCTCTGGTCGACGCGGCGGCAGCGGCGGCGACTGCGCTCTACTCGGCCGAGCGACGAAGGAGCAGCAGCAGCTCCCAGCGGAGCGAGAGAGACGGAGCGAGGGAACGAGCCGAAGGTAGCCGAGACTCCGCGAGGCGAGCCGAAGGTCCGTTCGAATCGCGAGTCCCGCGTCAGTGTAGAAACCGCGTTCGCGGTCCACGGTTCACGATTTCCGGGGGCCGACGACGACGACGACGACGACGACGGCGACGGTAACAACGACTATACGACAACGACGACGGCGACGCGTCGAGCGAGCAGCCGAGCAGCCCGAGAGCTTCTTGTCGTTTCTCTTGCGCGCACACACCCACACAGACGCACGCACACACACAGCAGAGAGAGAGAGCGCACGCAGCAGCCAGTGCTTAGAGGGGAGCGAGGCAGCCGTGATATAGACCTGTGTGCGCCACCGTCACCTCTCTCTCTCTCTCTCTCTCTCTCTCTCTCTCTCTCTCTCGCTCAGCCGTTCTATGCACGCGCTCCAGCAGCAGCAGCAGCAGCAGTAGCGCGCAGTGTTTGTTTATCGGCGAGGAGAGTGTCTCATTAGCCTACGCTCCTTTTTCTCCTCCCGCGGCGACACATTCGCGCGCTACTCCAACCTGTCCGCAGCCACCGCCGCCACCTCCTCCCCGAGTCTCGCTCGGACCGAAGAGAAAAACGCGCTGCTACTCCCCGCAGGACAACAAAAAAAGGGCGATAGACCGACCTTTTTTTGCGCGCCGCGCGAGTGTTTACGCAGAGGCCCGACGGAACAAGTGGAGCATACAGGAGCATCCGTGTCCTGCAACCAAGCTATACCGGGGCCTTGAAAAGGACCTTTTGGGATCGGACACCTGCGTGTGCAGGAGTGACCAGCGTCATACGTGACTTCGAGAGACTCGTCGTGTCGACTCGCCTGCAGCGCAACCCAAACGGAAGATCAAGTGCGCGCGTGTCCGGCAGTTTCTTTCTGCTCCCCTCGATTGTCCAATAACCATATAATAAATAAATAGATAGAAATAAATCAAAGGTGATCTCGATCGAGGTTTGCCTGGCACAGTGCAGCCTCGCTGTGGTTGAAGCTGCGAAGGACAAGAAGCCCGAGTATACAGACCAGGAGGTATTTCGGTGAAGTTCGTTGTCTCGGATTATCTAGTCAGGAGGAGAACATGTGGATTATCGAGACTAGCGTGCGAACGGCTATATAAGACACCAAGGGGATAATCGCCGCCTACTGTGCTCCCATCCATTGTGTGTTTACATACGACCGCGTGCGTCGCTGAAGCAACTCGACCCACGACCATAGGCAAAGGTCGAGCTGAAAAACAGTACGACGCGACGCTAATCATACATATACTTAAATACTCAGCTCGTGTTTATACTCGCCAATAGCTATTCAGCCCCAAAGTGCGTATCTTCCTCTATATATAGCGTTATATATATTCACTTGAATCTTTGACCCGTGGAACAGACTGAAAGTCCGCGTGTTCGTGACTGTTGTATAGGTCAAATCATTATTTAACCTAGTTAAATATTTAGTGCAAATTTAGAGAAAAATTTTAGTGCAAAGTGCAATACTACCTCCATAGTTAGATTCGATGTCAAGTTAAATCAAGTTCGATATTGTGCGATCAATATATATATATA
>UELV01084487.1:0-12049 GCA_900490015.1 Megastigmus stigmatizans | reverse complement strand
AGAGAGAGAGAGAGAGAGAAGCGCGACTATGTGCACTTGTGCAGCCCTTATACGAGCCAGACACGCGCCCTTTACTTCACTTGCCTTTTCGTGTGTGTGTGTGTGTGTGTGTGTGTGTGTGTGTGTATAGCGGAGCGCGACGAACCCCTATACGTACTCTTCTCGCTCTTTTGTCTTTATACACTGAATCTTTGTGCTTGGTCCGCGTACTTTTTTTTTCTTATGCGCCCCTCGACTCTCTTCCCTTTTTCTTCTCTCTGTATACTCTATAATACTGCTGCCGCGTGTTGTTTTTTTTTCCTGTATTATGGACGCGTGCAACGCGACACATGCTCTCGTGTGCGCTATCGGCGCGAGAGCGGCTTCTTCGATGTTTCATTGTCTTTCTCTCTGGCTTTTTGCGAAGGGTGCAGACGAAGCTTTGCTTATTTGTGCGCAAAAGGTTGCCGTGTCGCGCTTTTTGCGGCTGGAGCGTTAGCTTTTTCGGTTGCTTAAAATTTGGAAAAGTATAGGTAATATATATTTGGGTCGGATAATTTACTAAACTGGAAGAAAGGTGAATACTTCCGTACATGTATATTTTTCGATACAAACTTGGTAAAATATGTCAAGATTTTATATGAGTTTTATTATTTTGATCGTAAGAGATGCGGACCAACTTCACATTATGTGTTAAGTATAATATGCGATACAGATTTATTATGGAAAAATTATAAATTCAAAGCACTTCGAAATATTACTCCTGTACCTATAACTATAGTACAGTAAGTGCTATTTGGTTGTACATACGTTCTTTTAATTCTGAGAGTGTTTTCTCAGTAGTAAGAGCTATAATTTATAGATTCTCTGCTTTTGCTGTTTCGTATAAGTGGAGAATCCGTTATAGATGTTGAGACATCAAACTTAACAGTATAGGGCAACGATAAATCTATTGACAAAATCTTTTTTTAAATTACAGATAATTCTTTGCAAGCATAATGCATTTTTTACCACAACTAGTATAAAACTTGACTACTTTTATGAAATATTTAAAAAACCGTGATCCAACAGTTTTTAAATATTTTAGTTACCGCGATTTTCACAGTTGAATCAATGGGCAAGGAATTCATCGAAATGCTTACTGCACACTAAATTTAAGATGTCAGGGTCACTTTCGCCCTTCAACATCCGCAACTAAAAATATACCGACACTGATCGCCGTTCGAGTGATACGTTTAAAAAAAGTCCATCGCATAACTACATCACTATTTTCATTACAATTAAATGTTCGCTTTACAAACCTGTTAATTATTTTGATTATTACCTAGGAAAAATGATGAATTAAATGAAAACGCAAAACATATAGATACGAAAAAGTAATTGATAAAATCAATGTAATTACGCTATGATTCTACGATTAAATAATTTTCTTCTCATTTAACAGGCTTTTTTATGAGGCGTAAGAAAATTTTTTATCGCTTAAACTATATAGACTAAATTAGATGATAAAAAAGTCTAATTTAAACGATAAAATGTTTTTAGCACATTTAATAATTGAATAGTTTCAGTATCAAAGGTCACTTCCCATAATAATACGTGTTACTCTTTTATTTCACTTTGTTTTATTCAACAATGGCATAATAAATCGTTAAAAATTTAATGTTTTAACTTTACGCTGATTTTAATAACACGAGATCTACTAAAAACAGAATTGAGAACTATCATTTTCAAATAAAAAATCTTAATATGCATTGTTAAATAGAATAAATACTAGGTATATTAAATAAATCTCTTAAAGTTTATAGTTTTAATATACCCATTAGAATGAGAAATTGAAGATATCTTTTAGTTTATTTCTATAGCATTTTTAAACATTTTTGCAGTCTTTATACAACCTAATATAATTCACCTTGTTATTAAAAAACTTTCATACTGAAGTTATCGTTGGATATCAATTACGATCACTTTGTATTTATCATATAGTAAAATCATCTTGTAATTTTTCATCTTAGACTGAACAACTTTGTTTGATTACTTAATTTCTGTTCATTCTGTTACAAGTTTTGTTGGCTTATTCCAATTTTTTGGGACCATTTTTTTAATGATTACTTTACGATTGTTGCATGAAACCAGAATGAGATGCAGGAATAGAGATCCATCATCCAGTGTGTGTGTGTGCGCGAATCGTACCCGTGCGACGTGCCGCGTGCCCCGCGTGCCGGACTGCCGATGTCGTGCGAGCGGATCGCTTGTCCAATGCCCTACTTATTCCCGAAAATGAGGTAGTTTTTTTTTTTTAAGTTTTGTTGGTCTTTTGCCGGGGGGGGGGCGGGCTTAAGCCATTATACTAAATAATTGAAGTAATTAATTAGGTAGATACTACTTATAATTTAGATACGGAAGCCCGGTTGTCATTGTCATGACACTTATTAACATATTGAGACTGATCATTGATGGCAGTGATGGAACCGATGAACGACGGTCGACGAGTAAGTTGACTTGACAATCCGAGATAAACTGCCTGCGCCGAGTGCCGGGCTGCAGATGATCAGAGGGTGAGAAGGCGCAGGCGCGTGTAGCATGTTTAAATATTGTTGTCATATATTTAACCTCAAACTTACTACTGAAAACTAAAACTTCACACAAAAAATGTATCATAGATAATACTTTTCTAGTATCTGCTCAGTGATATGCTTTAGAAATAAATAATTTTTAACTGTGAAATCAGTTTTATACGAAAAAATGTCAGGAACAATAAGACAACTGGAAGAGCGTCAACTTCCCAATGAAGTCACATTAATGCACTGGTCACCTAATATGGATCTGTTAGCAATAGCTAATGCTAAGGGTATGTTATTCCGTATAAAACTAATCATCCTATGTACACATATCTCACAATTACCATCAAACTTTTCAGGAGAACTAGCCTTACATCGATTGAATTGGCAAAGAGTTTGGCTTTTGAATCCCATTGAAGAAGGTGATACTATAACAAACATTGCCTGGAGGCCTGATGGTAAGCTCATTGCTATTAATTATGCCAATTCAAAAGCGTTATGTCTGGTTGACATTGAAAATAAAAATATTGTACATAAAACTCAACTGAAGTCAGATGAACGTTGCACTTGTATCGCTTGGTTATGCCTTTCACCACCTGGCTGCACCAACTGTAACGAGAAAGTTTGCTCATCTTGCACTGGTGATTTTTTACCACCCTTGCCTAATTTAAATCGAAGTTTTGGTCAAGAACCTGAAAGAAAGGAATTTCTCTCGCAGACGCTAGATATGCTATTTGTAAGTAAATAAAATAACTTTTGATTAAAACATAAAACAATAAACTAATACACAACAATAACTAATAAAATAATAAACATAAAATAATAACCTTGAAATTTTCTAGCTTGGTCAAGAAAATGGCTATATTATGATGTATATATTTGGAATGTTCTACTGTGGTACTATAATGATTGGTAATGGACCTGTATTAGAAATCAGTGGGGGATCAGGTAAAGCTTTATGGGCTAGTTGGAAAAGCAGCGAATGTATAGTAGTTGTAAGATTATCATCCTCTTTACTTCAAAACAGCGAAGCTTTCTTGAATGTAACTATACTTTTTCTTTTATTATTGCATGTTTAAAAGACCTTCAATAATTAAAATTTGATATATTTTTATGTTCAAGCTTGCACAAATACAAGCACACGTGAAATGTCTAATGGATTATTTATCAAGAACGTTAATGGCTATTTCTGAAGCATGGGAAACTATTCTTTTAGAAATGGATGAAAAATTAGCTAAATATGCTGCTGACAAACCAGCAGGCACTATAGCAGCAGACTTCTTAGAACTTTTAATGGTTGGAGTTCCTAGTCCAGATTTAATTAATTTTTTGTTGCGTGATCTTACTGAAAAAGGATTAAAAAAATTAGGGCACAGTATCGAGATGTGTTACAGTAATATTCAAGTAATGTATAATGTACTAGAATAAACTACAACTATAAAATATTTGTTTAATTCATAATTATATTACAGAAATTGGTGTTGAAACACTTGAGTAGTGTTGGAATGGCTTTGATATATCATTTAGCAGAGATGCGAGGTATGGTGAGATTTGGAGGACCTTATGAAGTCTTAGGACTTAAAGAAGAAACTCCTATTACAAATGCCTTGAGTGCTGCACAATCTTTTTTGGCCAAAACTTCTGAAATGCAACAAGTTATTGATCACAGCATGAGAGATTACAAAGCTTTTATACGGTAGTGAATAATTATCTATATGTTGAGTAAACATTTTTTTAAGGAACTATAACATTATTTAATTGTACAGATGGCTTTATACTATCATTTTGAGATTAAATGATGAAAGAGTTCCACCTGAAATAAGTAAAGTAAGTCAACAGGATTTAACTTACATAGCAGAGTTTCTTTGTGGATTCGATAAAATAGAGCTGAATCCAAGTAAACGAAAAGGCGTAAATTTAGAAAAATTAGGACAATATTTAAGACAAGAACCTTTACAAACTTGTTTTAGCCCTGAAGGGAGCGAATGGGCTTCCATGCTTATTGAAAACAAGTGCTTACAAGCTCATCCTCTTATTATAAGACAAGATTTTGAAGTTTCTCTTCTTCAGTCTCATGCAACTCTTGTTGAAGCTATTAATGAAGTATTTGTGTGTGCTTATCAAGATTTAACTAAACATTTTAAACAGAAAGTTATGCCACTTAATTCTGTTACAAATAACTTATGTTCTCAATTTGTAACAAATGAAGGCAATTTAATAATTGCAGTACCAAATGCTGATCATAGAATGCTTCAGTTATTTAGAATAAATTTTACTGCTGTTAGTGATCCTTTAATTTCTAAAATGATTAAAATTGACATAGGGAATAAACAAGGTAATTATCAGTTTATGTTGATTAGTTTGAATTTATAAAACTTAATTAAACAAAATCATTAATTTATCATTATTAATTTTTGTAGCTCCTGCAACTCCATCAAAAAGAGCTGAAGACCAAAGAGTATCTGATTTACAATTTTACTCACAAGATTTTCTTAGTTTACTACTTTTAAATCAAGAAAATAATACTTCTTGTTTAATTCAAATTCCATTAAATCATACCAAATTAAATAATCCTCAAAACATGAGGCCAGAGTCAATAATAAATTTGAGTGATGTAACTGATCCTAATTTATCCAAACCTTTTCAAGATATTTCGCCAAGGCAGTTGACTGTTAGTGGCCCGCGAAAAGTAGCTGCCATTCTAAGTGAAAATAAAAGAAAAATCAGATTACTGGAAACAGAAGTTGATCCTGAGGATGATGATGATGACGAGGAGGAACAAGAAGGTGGAGATGATAGCATGATGGATGTTACACCAGGTACTTCTGCAAATACATCTCAGACTTAATCGAATATAAGTAAAATTTATATTTGTAATTTGTAAATATTTCTTATAAGTAAAATAAATTTAAATTAAATAAATATAAAATAAATTTAATAAAATTCTTTATTTGGCAATATTTACAGTGTTTATACATTTTATCTTAAATATATTTTGTACAGTAATTACATTATAATTATATCATACAATGGACTTAGTAAATATTATAACAAAGGATTGTGTTGGTATACAAATTCGTTATTTATTAATATTTTCTGTTTGCTCATTGACCTAACTTGTCATAAATTTATAAAATGTATGTATTAAATTTATATCACTTAATTGGAAAAATTGGATATACAATAAGACTATCGATTATATTTTCACTGATTTTTACTAAAAGTGAAAATACAAAATAGGTATAAATAACAAAACTTCACCAGCACTTTTACACATTTTAATTGTTCTAAAGATTGTTTATGTTACAATGGCTGTTCTCTTTGCATTTGTTGAAACACTTTTGGAAAATCAACATCCAAACCCATATTATCAAGGCCTCCACTTTCAAGTGTTCTGGGTGATGGAGTTACTGGTGCTGATTGAATATTTCCTACATATCTAGCTGGAGAGTTTTCTCTTGATTCTTCGATTACATCTAGGTCAAAATGATAAATTTATATATTATGAAGAAAAAATAGTTTAAAACAATTAGTACAAAAATAGTTCCTTACCAAAGAATCTGTGATTATTTCTTCGTCTTATGATGACTACAATAAGGGCAACAGCAATTCCCACCACTATGACCATGGTTATTGCCAGTCCTCGTAGTAAATTTGTCTGTAAACACAATTTTTTTATTATTTAATGTACAAAGATTTTTATCTGTTAAAATATTTTCGTTAAAATAATTACAGGAAGTTTAATAGTACCTCGAATGAGTTTTCCTCAAACCCATCTTTTTTAACAATCAGCTCTACTTCATGAACTTTAAAATCTGAATTGTCTTCAATCCCTCTTGAAAAACATCTGTAGATACCTGACTCAAGTGTTGATACTTCCTTTAAATATGATTATATTTACAAAATAAGCTCAGTGACTAATTATATTCGAAATTCAAATAAAATACCCTAATTAATAATTTTCCAGTAAGTACTTCATAGTTGTACTTTTCTGGATCCAACAAATTGGAAGGACCGATCGTGTCTTTGCCATTGTGTAATTGCCAGAACATAAATCTATGAAAATCATCACTGCTCAAGCATGGCAACTCTGCTAAATGGCCTGCTGAAACTTCTGTCACTGAGATAGCTTCAACAATACCTTGCTCTGCCACACTTAGACATAATCGTAGTATAAATAACTTAATTATCATCTGCAATAACATAATAAAACTTCATAACAGTGATACACAGACTATTTTGTGATAAATATTTTTAAAACTAATTTTCAAAATTAATTTTTAATCAATGTTTCTTTTAGAACATACATATATATAAATGTATATATATAAATGTATATATATATGTATGTGTAGTAAAGTAAAGTAGTGCATTAAAAAGAAAGCCACAAAATTGATATGTAATCATTGCAACATTTACCTCTTGCACACTTGAACAAGATGGCAGTGGCATATTTTTTGAATAGATTATATGTAATTAAGTAAAATAAATTAGTTGAATAATGACTACTCTGGATTCTCACGTATCTTGACTATTAAACAGTGAATCTTTATGATTATGGAAAATTCCATTAACAAAAATGTTATCACACAAAATTTCCAAAAAGAACTCTTCCAAACTGTTGAACAAAGCACTAATGACAGTAGTTACGATAACGACGAACTTGCTTTTACTTATTTATATCTCTGCCCTATTCATCCTTGGCTCATGAAGATTATTTATAGTAAGCTAAACTCCCCCCACATGACTGAACCTTCTGACGTTTGACTAGAGACTAAAGTATTCCGAATTTTTTCTGAAAGACTTGGAGTTTTGCACTTTTGATACTCTGTGGCTGAACTAGACAAGTGAGCAAAACATTTGTTGCATCATTACATAAGGTGTCTTTTTCAAAGGTATAAAAATATTTTCTTTACGACGACAAGAGGTATAGACGTGCAATTACTGATGTGCTTAATACACTTGCCTCTTTTATCTTATATTGACAGAACAAGTGTTTTATTTTCATTTGCATTTCAAGATGGTGACAGTACAATAAGGAATAAGTGCTTTATTGCATAGTAAAAAATATGTTCAAGAACAGTATTTGAACAAACAAATAATTCATGTTTAAAAATTAAATATTAATTAAAAATAAATAGTGACAAAATATTTATAAATAAAACTTTATAACATACTATTGATAGAAAAAATAAATTCTACCTTTTATATTCTATCACAATTAGTATCTGGAATGTTGTATAAGGTGAACAAAAACATCTACTGCAAGTGCAGCAAATAACACCCAAAATGGTGCTAGAACTGCTTTAGCTGGTAAAACCCATTGCAGAACTTCCAGTTTTAAGCATACGAGAATTTGGGCACTAAGTTTCATAAGTACTGCGATCATGTACCATACCTAGTAAAAGGAAATGCATTCATGTGTAATTAATTAAATTGAGTATACTGTACAACAAATATAAGAATGAAATATTAGCAATAAAGAATTAATTTAGAAAACTGTAAAACCAATAGAATATTTATACAAAAAATATTGCAACGAAAAAATTTACCATTCTTCGAAGACTGATGAGACGATCATGAGCATTTTTACAAAACAAAATCATATTAAAAACAATGTATATTAACAGTATACTATCATATAGCCACATTGGAATAAACACTATAAACCAGTTCCATTGTATTCTTTGATCAAGTCTTAGAACAAGTAAAATAAGAAAAATTAATAGATTAAACCACGTAAATAATGCCCGATGCAGAACAGCCATCGAAAATTTATCTGAAACTTATTTATTCAACTCCAACGATTATTACATTAGTGCATTTATACACTTGCCCTGTTTACGTTTTCAAACCTAACCTATCAACCATTATACAGTCGAGAGAACTCGGAGTCCGGACATATATAAACTTGCAGTCACGGTGCACATTCAGCAGTCAGCACATTCACTATGTGCGACTACAGCACAATCTATCTGCTAAAACTTCACTTTGTCAGTGTATTCTGCTGAGTATTGTTCTTTTTCTATCACACTATTTATAAATACAACAAAGTCGAGCACAAAAGCAACAATCCAATGGCCACTAGGATAGACATTTTATTTATTTGCTTAAAAAAATACCGTAAAATAAAAACCAAATAAATTACGGAGTTGAGAAATAATTTTAAAAATTGTTACTTGCAGGTAGCTTTTTTAAATAAATTTCTAACTGATTCAGAATACAACTGTATAAATGGAAGATATAATAATTAAATAATAATCTAATATAATTTAATAATAATGATAATGTTAATTTAGAATCAAGTAGGTACATGTTGCAAAAGAAAAAAAAAATATACTTAACTTTTCGACTTACCGGATTTTTTGAAATTCCTTTAATTATTATTTACTGTAATTGAGGATTATATTGTTGCAGACTAAACGAAGGCAAATAAAAAAATAAAATAGATAATCAAATAAAAAAACCGTTCAAAGTCACCCCGCTCTCCCCTAATAATATTTGACATTTTTTTCTGCTTATTGTTGTAATATATTTAATCTAAATTTTCCCAACAAGCAAAATTTTGTGTCCAACTAAAAAATGTCGTAGGTAGCGCGTCTTGTATTCGAAAATATTTAAAAGACTTTCTTTATCACCGTGTTAACTGGTTTTGTTTAATCAAGATAAAAACTATCTAAATTGTTCCATAAACGAACAAAATACGAAATACGGAAAATTATGTAGACTCAGTGTTTCACACATCTGCGACCACAGAAACTCTTGCTAAGTGTATCGATCGTCTAATGTGAAGTAGTTATCAAAGTGAATTAGTCATTTTCACAGTTATTACTATTTAATTCTTTCTTACAATTTCAATAATAGATGTACTTTTACATTGGTATTAACAATATAAACATACACAAATATTTTAGACAAGCCCGAATACCTCACAAGTTACAACGGTTTTATTAAATGCTTTTCAATTATTTTTTAAGAAGAATTAGGACATTAATTATATATACATATAAATAATGGTCTACTATGTTTATTTATAAGTTTTAATATATTTCATTACATTACGAGTAATATTCTTTTATAATACAAGTTTTTTATCAGAAGAATAATTTAATAAATATAATAAAATTTTACATTATTAAAATCCCGCAGATATGTATAATAATATATATTCGTGCCGCAGATTAAGTCGTATAAAAATTATAAGTGTTCTATTATATAAGTATACATACTTTATAAGATGCATAACTAATAATATAAATTTTATATGTGATAATAAAAAAGTATTTTAATAATTATAACATATTAATTCCTATACTGGCTTGCACTTATTTCTTCGGTTCATCTCATGTGATGTGTAACATCGGAAAGCATCCGTGAACTCTTCTGAATTCGATACTACAAAGTTTATAAAAATGTATGGAGGTATCTTTTGGGCATCATCCTTTGGACGTGCTCGGCACATTGACTATAACAAACAGATTTGCATGATTTTTAACATAAATTAATGGTCGTTCGGTTATAGCTTCCAGAAGTTCGGTGTAAGAAATTACCTGAGCGAATGAAAGGAAGAAAACTCGGAAATCGGTGATCGCTCCAAAATTCGGGAACTGAATTGGATATGAATCTTTGCTGGGCCATGAATCGTATGCCGTGCGCATTCCTAACAAATAAGAGGTGGCTTCCAACAGGTACTCGGGCTAAAACAATATATAATTCATTGGATATGAAACAATAAAAACATACAAATTGTGTGTGAATATTCATATTCGACCAATAAGTTCATATTGTATCCATTTAATTTCAAATCATTTATTACTGTATTCCAACTCTATAAAATTCAGCCAAGAGTAGCTAACCTTGTTTATATTACTTGTTTTTGGCGAGATTTGAGAAATTTTCTACGGCGTTCTTTACTGATTTCTTACCTCTTTGGATCCCAACTTAGGAATTTGGTCCTTGATGCATTGCGTAGCATTTTCATTATACGCTATCTTTCCTAAAAATAATTACATTGTTATATAATAACACATTTCGCATAACAAATTATAAGTTGACGTGATTTCGATACGTACTCAGCCACCTCAGGTACAGTTCGGAAGCAATAGCTGTTCCAGCAGATCCATAATTAATTGGGCTGTAAAAAATAAAATATGGAGAAACGTTTTAGACGTCATACATTCTAATTTAATATATTTGTTATAGTCCATAAAAACTTACTCAAACAATTGGCCGCTCAGGAATATGTAAGTGTTCTCGTTGAATGCTCTCGCTGGTATAACTGTAAAATATAAATTGTCCATAATAATGAGGAAATCTTTCGCGATGCAATTTCATTATGGCAGTGTTTCTGTCTTACCGATTTGCTTAAAGTTTTGGGAAATGTAAATGTCTTCCTCCGTAAACGATTTGTAAAATGCTTTCATGCTGAGATAAATAAAATATTATGTTTTTATGTTTGATAAATATAAAAACGTTGGTTAGTGAAAAGTTAGTCAACGTCTAGTAAAATATATATTAATTTGTTCATGTTTAATAAATTCGACATCGAGTGTTTCTTTCAAATTATTTGAAAATGCAAAAAATTGAAATTTAATTTTAAAGGTTTCAAAAAATATAAATTAATTCCAAATTTAAGGAATAATCTTACGATTTGAATCTATTCCGCAACATTATTTTGCAAACTCTTTAGAAACGTTTTAAACTTACTCAATTAAAGGTCTACTGTAATCACGATAAGACTTCAGCTCATTATTCATTAAAATATCAAGAGTTTTCATCTGGTTGCCGAAGTATGTATCATCCATAGTATCCCACTGGAAAAATTCCATTTACATCAGTCAACTTTTTCTATTTTATAAAATAATTGTAAATAAACATTATTTTCTTACCGCGCCACCGAAGAAATATGAGATAATCGTACTGTTCGATATCCAGTCGGGATAACCAGTAATAATGTCAGCATTTTTTAAATCTGACAAAAAGGCTTTAGTCACGTCATTGGTTGCCTGAGGATTCAACTCTTTGAGTCCTAATTGTGTTTGAATACTGCCTTTTATCGAACTAATTATTCCGTCGAGCTATTTCACAATTTATTTATTAATTATAGTCAATTTATTATTTATATAATTAGGATATTTGTATCGGTTACTGAGCCCATTTAAAAATACCTCCGCAGTTAATTCTGTCATTAATTCTGTCGCGGTTATTTCGTTTTTGTTCAGGAACAATATTTATTATCAAAAAATCCATCAAATTTTAATATCGAGCACAATAAACATAAAACTGCATGAGTTACTGGATCCCATCTGCTTTATACTATAAGAATCTGCAGCTAGAGTCGATTTACCGTGCCCTATGTTAAAGCCTACGTACATTAACCAATTAACGACCAAGACCCCGAATTTTCAACATCTTTTTCAAGGCCTTTTTTCAACTAAAAAAAAGGTTTGAAAAAATTTGAAAAAGATCATATCCGACGTATTTTGAACTGTTCATTCGAATGGTGATACCGA
>UELV01084486.1:0-21435 GCA_900490015.1 Megastigmus stigmatizans | reverse complement strand
ATATAGTAACGTTTAATAAAATATATTTTTATATTATTTTAAAAATTAAGTAGAATCCACCTAGATTCTATTCTAAAACCGTCGTCAGGTGACGGGGCTTCCGTCCAGAAATACAGCCAGATCGTAAGCATATCATGCAAATCTAGCTTCAATCTGGCTGAAATATCGTTAAATTTTCTAGTAAGGATTTTAACTTTATTTTGTATCTTTGTTTTAGAAATATATGCAAACAGAAACAAGGGGATGCTTCGAACAAACGTAAAGACAAAGACTCTTTGCCTGATACATATTATGTAAATAAAGGTGATTAGATTTAGAGGTTAGTTTGTGGTCAAGTCTTTTTTTTTTTTTTTTATTATTTAATTTGTTAAAAATTTCACATCTTTTTCTACAGAATTGTGATAATTCATCGAAAAATCCGAAAGTTCGATCAGTATTTACAATTTACCACAAACAAAATAATATTGATGAAAGACAAGACCATCAAGTAAATATTCCAGGAAAAACTACTAAAGCTTAGGTAGAAAATTTGAAAAGTTTCGTTGATATGGTAAATGAGGAAGAAAGTGCAAGAATAGATGAATGTTTACTCAAATTATTAATATTTTTAAATGGAAATTTACATCTTTTAAGTTGTAAATATTTGATCGACTTAATCAAAAATTTAAGACCATCGTATAAAATACCAGACAATCATAACCTTTGAAAAAGAGTTTTACCTCAAACTTACACTAAATACTTTGTGAATAAGTAAAAAGCAGCTGTTCATGCAGTAACAGGTGTCATCGCTATAAAAGATATTAGCGATAAATGCTTTTTCTTTACAAATTTATCTAATTTTTTGGAATATATTATGAAAGAAAACCGGAAATTAAAAATCTTTAAACAAGTAAGAGAATTATTAAATGATATAAAACTTGTCAGAAAAGAAGTTAGTACGATAGCCGAAATAAAAATACTGGAAATTAAAGATGTATTTGACGACTATGAGGTATTGGTATCACTTAAAAATAATTTAAAATCTCTAAAGCACATTTTAATTGACAATGCAAGTATATTTTCTGAAAATACTATTACAACTTTGTTAAAAAAAATTTTTGAATATGCAATCAGTGAACTATTAAACATTTTGAAACAGATTGACGACATATTAAAGAAAAAACAACTGAATTATTCAATAGCGGATGCTGCAGAAGATTGGCAGTTGATGTTAAATGATGAAAATAATAAAGATTTAAAATTTTTAATTGAAAATGAAACTGGGAATGTTTTTAAAACATTTGTTTTAGTAGCCAATTTTCTGCACCCTATGTATCGGGGAAAAATTAGCTTTAGCTAATGAGCAATCTAACTTTTGGCATGTGTTTATTAATTCGCAAATAGAATCTAAAATTAATATTTTTTCTTGGACTTAAGCTTGAATTTCTAAATCAAATAGTAATTTCCTAGTCTCATCTTTGACTCTATGATCTTCGTCTTCCTCGTCAATCTACTGCAAGTATGGTAAATTTTCTAAATAACGACGAAATGTATCTCGATGACTGCACCATCGAGTATCAGCTATTAAAATTATTCGACGTCCTCCTAGAGCTACTATAGTATTCTTGATTCAAGAGCCGGAGATTTGAATTCCTTTAAAACTTTATTAATTCTAGTTGCGAAATTAGAGTCCACAATGGATTTTCAAAGTAAATATCAACATGTCTGCCCATGCTAACCATATATGAAGCATTATCAGTTACAATCGCATATATTTCTAAATTAAATCTTTATCTTGCCATTCTACGACAATCATTGACCACCTCAGTTAATGCTTGTCCAATTTCTATTACATTACTGAAATTCCACGAATCTAAATATAGATGTCTTCCATTACTTATTTTTAATAAGTCAACAACATAGTATTCATTTGAAGATGAGTTTTTCCAACCGTCCAAAAGTAGTACTGCATCTTTTAACTATACGCTTTTCACTGAATTTTCATATCCGCCAAATGCTTGATTCATCATTTTATTTGACAAGGTTTTCCGAGTTGGGATTAGGTAAGAACTGTTCAATTTAGCAACAAAGTTTCAAAATAAAAGTGTTTCGATTAATAAAAAAAGAATATTACATCCAAAAAAAATTTTGCTAATGCTTTATCCACTTCATCAGAATTAAAAGATTGATGCTGTCTTTGAATTCCTATAAAATTTATTATATTGTACTATTGAATATTTTTTATTTTTTAATCAAGACATATTTACGAGCCATATTGCACTTTTTTTATGATTGTAAATCTGTTTAAATCTCTGTAAATCTATAAGTAAATCTCTTTATTTTGTGTCACGTCACTGCTTTCATCTGTTTACGATATATTTACGTTAGGTTATAATTTATTATACTCCGAAGATGTATTTTCGCGCCTAGAATGACGCACATTTAGTTTTCTACATAAATAACATTATTTACGCTTTTATACGATAATTACATTAATTACGTGTGTAACGTAAAAAATTCGACATAGCATAATAAACCCACCACTGTTATGGAGCGAAATTTAAATGCCCCACAAAAGACTTCAATACTCCGAACAAATATTATTATTTATTTATAATTTTAATTTTCCGTGTCATTGCTACCGACTTGAACATGAAAGAAAAAAATATGCTCGCCAGATAGGCCCTTTTCCAATCTCAAATTTCAGTTAAGGCCTTTACCGAACTCAAATTTCAGATAGAGCCTTTTCCCACTGAACCGACGATATATATTTGTATTTTTCGCAAAAGTTTCATTTTAATAACCGCTCTATTTCCATGAACAAACTCTCTTATCTAGTTTGAAATGTAACAATTGTGTATAAAGCTGGATTCTACAAAAAAAAAAGTAAACTGACTGTTCCGGTGTAATGAAAAACGATATTTCAGAATTGAATTTGTACTTTGAATTCTCGAAATGGGTTTTGGGACGTTTCACTGCGAATTTACGTCACTCTTAATTTAGAAAAATAAAAAATTCGCTATCAAATTCAACTATTGAGTGCAGTACCAAAGATAAACAGATGACTTATAAATTCATGAGCACACACAGTGTGTAAATTTTTTTATTAAGTTATGGGAATTAATCTTTAAAAATTTAATTCTAAATTGGATCAATAAAAAGAAGCTAAAATTCAAGATACACAATATCTCAACACCTTACCTTTCGACTTCTCACAAGTGCCTACATGCATGTATGTATTTTATATAACGAAAGTTATTTTGTTACCCAGCGCTTCTATTTTTTTCTTTCACAATACCTAATATTCTCTATTAATAAACTGATAATCGTTAGTGCAGGCACTACATTCCTAAGATTGTCGATGCAAATTTAGTAGACCTCAAATTGGAAAAATTAAAAAAAAAGCAAAACACCGCGCAAAATCTCTCCTTTATAATTATAGAATATATAAGCAGCGCTAAACCCAAAGCCGCAACGCAAATATGAATTTGCAGCTTGAAAATATATTAAAATCCAAACACGAGACAAAAAAAAAGAGCGAGGACAAAGAGTCGAGGAGCAAACAGAAAAAAAAAGATAACCGAAAAGCTTCCTAATCTGAAATTAATACTGCATCCATCGCTTAATCCGCGCTCACGCAGCGCTCTCGGCTCTCGCGGCCACCGACCGATAAAGCCTTTCCCCGTCTATTTGCGAAGTAAATGTTATATATAAGCGGCTGATTTATTACCCGTGGGGTGCAAAGTGAAATTCAATAAAGTGTAACGCACCCACAGTCCCCTCCTCCCTTCTTCTTCTCAACTTAGAAAAGCGTCAGTCCCACTACGACCAAAAAACACGAGAGAGAAAGAGATAGCTCGATGAGAGACAAGTTAAAAAAGTTGAACAAAACAAAGAAATAAAGGAGGAAGGAAAATATAAAACAATAGGGGTTATATAGCGCGAGCGAAACGCGCGCGATCTCCAAATAGCTTCGAAATTCAATTCTAAGTGATTGAATTAATTAAATGTAAATTAAACTAGTCGAGGCGGAACTTGGAAATTAATGCAGAGCAGTTAAGAGAGAGAGAGAGAGAGAGAGAGAGAGAGAGGACAGCAACTCGCTTTTCGTGCGGCCTCAACTTCCCAAGAATGCATGCAGCATCTACATATATATATATATGTATGTATAAAAGAGGTAAAGGAGCTGTATGGAGGACGCGCAAGACGTTACCGGTAATCCACGCGCATCGTTGCCGCGAGTCTACAGGCAGCAGCAGCACCACCACCACCACCACCAGCAGTAGCACAGCTTTTGCACTCGACTCGCTGCTGCAGCAGCCCAAGTTTCTGCAAACTTTTGGCCGAATGGCCACGCGACACACTTTCCTCGATTGACAAAGCGAGAAAGTGGCTTTATAGAAAAGACGCGATAATCCTCAGCAGCGCTCGCTATAAGACCGTGTATAGCGTTATATATATACTGTGTGCAAGTTTTTGCAGCTCCGCGCAACGCATATACGCTCGAATTAACGAACCCCAATTAGAGCGGCGAAAAATTCGACTTCATATACATTGTCATCGTAGGATTATGTAATGTGACGTGTTATGTAACATAATGTTCATTATATCATTTTCTAGGATTTTTTATATTCCTATACTTTATTTGGATGAAATCGACGGAGTTCGCATAAGGCATTTATTCTTTTTTTCACTCAAATAAATACCTAATTATGCACTTGTACGCGCGGAAGATACTTGGACTCAAAATAAAAATATTAAATTTCTATTTTTGTTTTTTAAAGTTTCATTAAAAAAACAGACAAATTATTTAATAAATCTTGTTTGAAACGTTATGAATAGGGTTTATTTATTTTTTTCTAAACTCGAAACCTTTCGAGTGTGGAAAGTCTTAAATCGTGTGGTGTCGGTCGCTTCACATTCCATTCGCGACATTAGCAAACTATTTTTTCATTATTAAATCGTTAACTTCCACGGCGGGTACATATGCAAATAATATAATAAACTTTAAAAAATGAATAAATTAATAAAATTTGCTCAACTATTATCAGCATAATGATTAAATAAATTCGCCATCGAAAAAAATTATTTATAACTATAACACAAGCAAGGGCTTATGCATTCCCCCAAAAGGGGTTATTTAAATCCAAAATTTTAATTTGTGAGAATCTGCAACCCAATTTCAGATATCCACAAATCGATTTAATCTGAGTCCCTATATAATATATATTTAATGGGCTGGACACAACTAAATTTTGTGCAGCAATATATGTCTAGGTATGTGTTACTGAATAAACTAATATTCAATTGTACACGAAAAGATTTCGTAGATGAATTACTTAAACAACTTTATTTAATTGGTAAGTTTTATTTCTTTTGATGTTTCTTCTTGGACGGTTCTTCGACAAGTGAGGAAAGGATAAAGTTACATGATTCTGTGTGGCAAGCGATTTTCATACTTTTCTTTTTCAAATGTTATTTCCGTTTCCATAACAAAATAGAACAAATGAACAAAAACAAATGATCAAGTATCTCTGCGGCCAACCGTCCGCTGAAAAATCATAGTTTTTCGCGCCCCGTAGCCACTACTAATTCGATTGATCAGCAACCGAATTAAGGGAAATCTGTGCCCACGGACGATCGACCGTGATCGCCATGACACGGCCTACGTAATGGAATCAATATATCCATTACGGCGATGCACTCGATATTTTCTTTTCCTCTTCGGTACAAAACTCACAAGTTTTGTAATTACAAAACGAACTAATTTTCTAGTAGGCCAGGTTAGCATTCCACTAGTGGTTCTTACTTCCGCGACACGAATTTGTCCGTCAGAACCAAGAAAAACGCGTGTGACCACACCCTTTCTCCGTTTGTTTCGCTCTATATTATTATCCAAAACTGAAACTACATCACCTTCTTTTATTGGCATATTATCGTCAGTGTTCGTTCTTTCTTGGTAGAAGCAAAGGGAGAAAGAAGCTTTGCTTTAATTGTTTAAAAGCAGGACATGCTTTCCAAATTTGTAAGTCTGGAAAGTGCAAGCAATGCGGTCGAAAACATCATCTACTTTTACATTTTACTGAAAAGCCACGCGATGAACAATCTGAAAAATCTAATACACACAATTCGCACACAGTTAATAGTTATTCGAGATCAAATAATGAACCCGCTTTTACATCTGAAAACAATAAACAATGACTAAAATCGAAAACTTATCTGAAAATCGTTCCTATTATCGTCCAGGGTCTGATAACATCAAAAAAAATATATGCTTTGTTAGATGACGGTGGAGCGGCCACGTTAATCAATAACGAAATAATCCAACAAATTGACACAAGTAGCACGCGCGTAAATATAAAATTAAAAGGGATTGGAGATAATGACGCGATTATCTTTGCGAGTCGAAAAGTAACCTTAAAACTAAAATGCGAATCTTATGATTTAAATAACGTGTTAATTGTCGATAACCTTGCGCTTCCTACGCAGTGTGTACAATAAAAACG
The DNA here is from genome assembly GCA_900490015.1 of Megastigmus stigmatizans. Lineage (NCBI taxonomy): Eukaryota > Metazoa > Arthropoda > Insecta > Hymenoptera > Megastigmidae > Megastigmus > Megastigmus stigmatizans. Next base: position 14,950 of record UELV01084486.1, on the reverse strand, counting down.
GGAATTCGAACTCAAGCTTATTACAAAGCGCCAGATATGATTATTGGACAAAACCGCTGTGACTTACTGATAACTCGCGAATTTCACGAAATAGAAAAAAACGCACTCTTTGATTCATGGACTTTGCTCAAGAAAAGCTATGCCACAAGTAAAGACAGTTAAGGTAGTTAAATTACGTAAAACATCGTCTTTTTCTTTGAATGGGGATGAATTAGATAAATTGATTCGATTATATTTTGATATATAATCTTTAGGCGTGAGTAATTCTATTAGAATAAGCCCTGAAGATAGCCGCGCACTGAAAATTCTTAATGATACGAGTCAGTATATCAATGGAGCGTGGTATTAAGTCGGTCTTCTCTGGAAATCAAGCTACCTATACCTACGAACGGTCGCACCACTGCTCTCTGCCGACTGCAACTTATTGAAAAGAAACTTGATCGAGATTGTAAATGTGCAGAATTATATTATCGAGAAATAGACCGCTATTCGAAAAGCGGATATGAAAGATATGTTCCTTAAAATTAAAATTACACCCGAAGATCGTCATGCGCAACGTTTTCTTTGGCGTGGTAGAGACAGAACTAGTGTACCGAAAGAATGTGTGATGTAATCTATGCTTGTTCTAAATCTGGCTTGTTTCGGCCTTCATAAGCAGTAAATCTTACGTAATTACTCAATATTGATTCGGGTAATTTCTGCATAATTCCGTTTGCAAGCTCTAGGTTATGCAAATACCCTATTTTTTTCAAAGCTTTTATTGCCGCTACACTATTCTTTTTTTTTTTGGAAGCAAATTCAATCAAATCAATCTTTTGAGAATCTAAATTTGGTAAATTTCTAATTTCATTTATAATATTTTCTAGTATTAGCTTTGAATTTCCAAAACGTATTTCTAATGTTCTTATAATTTCTATTGAACTGCTTCCAAAAGCAAATAATGTTTTGGTAGCTTCGTGAACATCGTCCTTCAGCGCATCAAATAATTTCATAACGTTTTCGCGATCAGTGTAATCGCCGAATTGAGTCGAAAGATCGTAGGCCTATTTGAACCGTACCCAATCGAGAGAATCACCTTTAAACACAGGCAATGATTTTGCAGAGGTCATTCGATTAATTAATTTTGAATTTTTACTACTTAAAGGCATTTCTCGAAATTCTAACAAAGATTGCTCAATTAAATTTGCCAGTCTTGTTATAGGATCTTCAATCGATTGATTAAGTGTGTTAGAAATCATTTCGCATTGATCTAAATCATCGCGCTCAGTGCTATGTAAATGGGGTTCAAAATCGTCAGGTATCTCGTCGTATTGCTCACTAAGGTTATTTTCATTAGAATTCCTATCTACAAAATCTAACGCTCTTTCGGAATCGACCGCGGTAAAGTCGCTATCTTCATCGCTTACTAAGTAATTTTCAAAGACGTCTTCGTCGCTTGGTTCCGGTGAAACTGCAGAAAATATTTCTGTTGGAACAGCTGATGAAATAGCGGCACGCTTTCGCGCGACAGCAGACGATGATCGACCCTTGTGTACTGCAGGAATTGCGGCGCGCTTTTGCCGTCCCTGCGCTATCGACGATGCGAAAACGACGCGCCCTTGCGTCAACGGTCCTTGTGCGACGTGCTTCTGCACTGCCGCTGCTGATTTCGTGGGCTGGTGCGGTGTTGATGTTGCGGCGCGCCGCTGCGCTACCGCTGACGAAGCACGTAGAATGGATCTCCTCGCTGTTGATGTAGTCGAACAATCTCGAGTCATTGAAGTTGCAGCGCGCTCCTGCGCTGCTGCCGACGGTGTATTAGCAACGCGCCTTTGCGCTATCGCTGTCAATGCCGAGTGTCCGTCTAGTCGCTCGAATCGCGTCAGGCCCCTGCGCCGTCACTGCCAAAGTCGTGAGTCCAGCACCGGTGGGTGGAGAGGCAATGCAGACACAATTGCTTGTGGAAAATATTGCGCGTTTTCACGCTGCCGTTACAAGTTCCGTAGTGGTTGCTAGCTTCCTTGTAGCTCTTGTACGTCTGGTCGTTGTTGGTCCCGCCCTAACCTCATCTTGCGTTGTCATGGGAAGATTGGCAGATTCGACAAAATCTGATTTTGATGAAGAAACGTGCTGCTGCTCTTTAACGGCTGACAACAGGTTTCGCTTGCGGGGATCCGAAGATTTCGCTGAAATTCGTTCGCGCATTGTAACTGCTGTTACTGTAGGACTAACCTTATGAGATCACGTAGTTATTCCATTGAGCCCATTTTTCTCTGATGATCGAGCACTTAGCTTTCTTCTTCTCCAGGCGAATTATAAATTTCGTACTGTGGTGATGTCGCTCTCGGAAATCCATGTCGACGATTGCCATTTGATATTGAAGCGATATTCGCCTCTTGATTTTCATCCTAGGTCGATATTGCTTTACTATTCTTGCGAGCTTCTTTGAGCGGCGGTTTCTCGGATGAAGCGCCTGCACCTCTTTTCTTCGCCTTAGTAATCTCTCCTGCGCAAATACGGATTCAAAAAAAATATTCCCGGGTTTCGGCACCAAAAAATGTTACTGAATAAACTATATTCAATAGTACATGAAAAGATTTCGTATATGAATTACTTAAACAACCTTATTTAATTGGTAAGTTTTATTTCTTTAGATGTTAGTTTCTTGTTGGATGGTTCTTCGAAAAGTGACGAAAGGATAAAGTTACTTGATTTTGTCTGGTAAGCGATTGTCTGGCAAGCAAAAAAACCTCAATAATAAATCGATGTGTTTTTTCAAGACGAACAAAATGAGATATGTTAAATTAAAAAAACATTTATTAGTTTTTTTGCAAATTGTAAAAAACCACTTCGACTTTACGCCATAAATTTATATACTTAAGCTATTTTAGGAAAGCTAAAAATTTACAAAAAGATTGGTTATAAACAACGATTTCGCAAATAACTCGAAGTGGCTGTAATTTCTGTAAACGTGAGATTTAAATGATGCTGTTTTTTCTGTATTATTATTTTTTATTAAAAAACATATTTTTTGACTATTTTAAAATTTTTGAGGTCACAAAAAGGTACATTAGTTGTTGAATATTTAAGATAATTCAATATTGACAACAGTTTCTACAAACTTGAATTTTTTTACAAATTAAAAAAAATCATTTGTCTATAAAAGGTTATAAAGGTAAAAGGTTGCATATAGTAGTAACCGTTATAATAGTGTACCGAATTCGGTTACGACCATTATAATACAAATTAAGATACGCTGGTCGTGTCTTAATTCACCTATTTAAAACCCAATAACAAGTCGTTTAATTATAATAGCGAGCAATATCCAGTACAGACCCAGGGACGGGAGAAGCAGGCGTACGATTTTCCTTGGCTCATCTTTGAAAACACTGGCCTCGGAGAGGGAAAAAGGGTGAGGGTTATTTAGATATATATTCATTTAAGACATGTATATATAAATACTTTTCATAATTTCAAATAAAAATGAGTTGGCATGAACAAATAGATTTATCATACTAACGATTGAAATATTTCTGCTTGTACCCACAAATTAAGTAGAATAGCGTAATTACTTTATTTGCCAATATACTAAGCAATAAGGAAATTTTTAAAACCAATTCTTTATAAAATAACTCGTCAAAATCGTACACTCAGCATTGTAGCTTCCAAATTAATTAATAAAACTATTCATGGAAGACTGGATAATTGCATTTATATTCAAATTTAATGTAGTTATGAAAAATACGAATTTCTGCTAGAAAACTGTATTTTTTACCAGAAGTTCAACAAGTTCCACACTAAAAAATCATTGGAAAATTGAGTTTTCAAAAAAATTTCATAAAATTGGCAAGCCTGCAAAAAACTCTTTATCGCGACGGAAAAAGTTATTCCTCTGTCAAAAAAAGAGGAAAAACCAGAAGAGACCGTGAGAAAATTTATATCTATACGACGATCGAGTTAGGCTCCCGGTAAGATACTTTGAATGACTTTGTCTCCGATTGTCAAGCGAATAAAACAAAATCATGATTTTTTTAACCTTCATTGCAAATATAAGCATGAAGAAAACGAGAATGTTTGACTTATAACTTTTAGTCTCTTTATATTTATATTCGTTTCGTTGCATGGGAAAATGGGAAAATGGACTAACGAATTATGTTATTGAATATTTAGTAATGAATAAGAGACTAAAAGTTATAAGTCAAACATTCTCGTTTTCTTCATGCTTATATTTATGCTTATGCTTATATATATATATAGGAATGTTTAAATTTTTTTCATGAATTGCAAATGGATACATTTTATGACACTTTATCTTGTTATTCATAAGATTATATATTTCGTTTTGAAATATACCATATATTATTACACATGTATTTATGAAAATATTTATGTACTGCTATGAACGTAAATATAAATATAGTTATCTTATAAAGTTTTAATTATGTAATAACGATTAGGAATAATGCATAGAGACAATCAATTTTCAATTTAGTCGGGAATTACAATATTATCTAACACATTTTTTCATTCCTTAAATTAGTTAATTGTAATTAAAAATATTTAAGTAAATAAAAAAAAATTAATTATTATGGAATTCAAACACTAAATTATGTATGTATACCAACATGCTGCATTACTAAATACACACACATATATATATGCAGCATATTGGTATACATACATAATTTAGTGTTTGAATTCCATAATAATTAATTTTTTTTTATTTACTTAAATATTTTTAATTACAATTAACTAATTTAAGGAATGAAAAAATGTGTTAGATAATATTGTAATTCCCGACTAAATTGAAAATTGATTGTCTCTATGCATTATTCCTAATCGTTATTACATAATTAAAACTTTATAAGATAACTATATTTATATTTACGTTCATATAGCAGTACATAAATATTTTCATAAATACATGTGTAATAATATATGGTATATTTCAAAACGAAATATATAATCTTATGAATAACAAGATAAAGTGTCATAAAATGTATCCATTTGCAATTCATGAAAAAAATTTAAACATTCCTTATTTTTAATGACATTAGTATTATAATACGGTATACCCAATCTATACACAAATACCAACGAATATAGACGCCCTATATTCGTTAATACATTCGAATTCTATTTACAAGCTTTAAAATATACGCTGCATTTGGTTTAGAAATAAATCTGTTTTATCAACAGCCAATAAAACTATACTTCTACCAGTTCTACCGATTGTTACTATACTGAGTTGACTAATCTGAGTAAGCTGAAAGCTCGATGTTTGATCTTGACTGCAGTCTGCAGTCTGCACGTGTTCGGTGTTTATAATTTAGGTTATGGTTTAGAAAACAGCCGAATTTAAAATGGGTCGTACTAAGAAGGTAAAATTTTAAGCCATTAATTTAAATGAAATATAACTTTAAAATTACATTTTATTATAAATATCTTTCAATCATAGGGACGGTGCGTGAGGAAGAATAAACAAATCGGTCCTGCAGAAAGTGATGATCTTGTAAAAGCACCTCATTCATTTGTTATTCACCGAGGATTGCCAGGAGAACACATCATTGAACTTACCAAAGATTTTAGAAAAGTCATGGAACCATTTACTGCCAGTGATTTGAAAGAACGTAAACGAAACACTATAAAAGATTTTGTTTCTGTTGCTGGTGCTTTACACGTTACACACATGTCTATCTTCACAAAAACTGAATTTGGAATGTATCTCAAACTTTGCAGGTAGAGTATCGTACATGATTGTGTTTTATAGCTCTTTATTATAAATTTATAATTAAATCTTTCTTTAGACTACCAAGAGGTCCAACATTAACTTTCAAAATAGAACACTTTTCTCTATCATGTGATGTTATTTCTACAACAAAGAAACAACTTGTTTTTGAAGAAGCATTTAAACATTCACCTTTAATTATTTTAAATAAATTTAGTGGTGAAGGAATGCAGTTAAAGTTAATGGCTTCAATGTTTCAAAATATGTTCCCTACAATTAATTTATCTACAGTAAGTAGTTTAATATTTAACAGTTATTCAGAAATATTGTAATATTGTCTTATTAAATTATTAATTTTAGGTCAATTTAAGTAATCTTCGTCGTTGTGTATGTCTGAATTATAATCCAGATACTAAGCTGATAGATTTCAGACATTATGCTATTAAAGTTGTACCAGTTGGTTTATCAAAGAGTGTTAAAAAGTTAATTCAAGCCAAAATACCAAATTTAGCACATTGTCAAGATTTTTCTGATTTTATGACTAAGCCAGCATTATCAGAGAGTGAAGCTGAAGACGATCCAGCAAGCCATGTCACATTGCCACAAAAATTATCCTCTAGAGGAAATCATGAAAAGAGCACAAGTGCCATCAGGTTATATGAACTTGGGCCCAGGTTAACATTACAAGTAAGATGATATTTTACAGATAGTTAGAAAAATTAATTTATTTTTAATATTTAATTTCAGTGTTATAATAGTATATATAGTTTTATATACTTATAATAATTTGGCTATTTTTTTATTCTGTTTTAATTACTGGAAACAATTATTTTTCATTAGGATTATTTATTTATTTCTTTAAACTTTTAAATTCTTTGGCCAAAATAAAGACTGTAGGAAGAACTAAACTTCAGAAAAGTATTGATAATGAAATATTATTTAAATTTGAAATAATTCTTTTCCAGTTGATAAAAGTGGAAGATGGACTTATGGATGGTGAAGTTCTCTACCATGAACTGGTTAGTAAAACAGAAGAAGAAAAACTATTCATACAAAAGAAACGTGAAAAGAAAAGGAAATTGAAAGAAAAAAGAACAAAAATACAGGAAGATAATAAACATAAAAAAGAGGCAAAGAAACAGGAACACAAAGAAAAATCAATTGAAGGTATAAAGAAGAAAAAATCAGAAAGTGATATTCTCATGCAAAAGATTGCTAAAGAGTCTTATGATGCAACAAAGGATGATGAGGATGACGATGCACAGTATTATAGGGACGAAGTTGGTGAAGAACCAGAAAAAGGTGAGAATGCAAACAATTGGTCAATAGTATTTATTAATGTAACACGATTTAATAATATTTTTTAAATTTCAGAACTATTCGAAGGTACAGCAAGAAATAAAAGATCTCACACATATGTTCCAAGATACAAAACAAAGAAAATGAAATTAAGTACCGAAAAAACGAAAAGAAAGGATTTTAAAAAAAAGGACTTTAAACAAAAATAATATTAGTGTTTTGTATAAGTTACGTTCAACCAATCTTCTCATTGTAAATACATACGATAATACATTATGTAAAAGATCCTCTTAACTAAATGTTATATTTTCTTAACAAGGTTCTAAAATGCGATTTTAATGCATGATGTGATATATTTGTTATTCAATAAAATTTGTATACAAAATTTAATTAAAAAATGTTTTATTTATTATGCAAGTGCTACTTGTTAATAAATCCTATTTCAAAGCTATAAATTTTGCAATCTGCTGATATTCTGCATCGTCGAAAACCAATTTTTTATTAGTGCTCCTTAGACCGCACTGCGATTTGAACGCCCCCCATGGCGACTTACATTACCAGACCGGAAACAAATTTACTTACAAGATCACATCGTCATTTAATGTTTTACGATGCTGAAACTATTTTTAAAAGAAAGCTTGAGCGTTTCTGCATGTGCCAAAACTTTCAAATAAATTAAAAGAATATTCTAAGCAGTTGAAAAAAAAATATAGAAAATCAGAGCTTGAATCTCGTCTGCTCCACTCAATACACGGTCAAGTGGTTTGCATGAGAAAAATGCTTATTCTGATAAATAACAATGCAGTATACCTCGAAATGAAGTTTTGGCACTTGCATAATTTATAAGCGAACCGATTAAAATTAATTTCAGATTTTTAGGTTCAGTCTATCAAAAATGATCTTGTAAGTAAAATCAAATAGCCATTACAGCGGTAGCGGTATCAGGTATACGGCAAGAAATATAATATTTATTGTTGTTGTCGATAAAACAGTACGTTACATTTATATATATATATATTTATATAGTCTCAATTCTTTCAACAGTTTCAACTCATCTCTCAAGTCTCAAAGGAATTCAAACACCAGAGGGCCTGCACTGCCTGCAGCGGGCAGCAGCGACTCGCGAGTGAAATAATAATTTTCGGCGCGCGTTGCCGCTGCATAACCTTTCGACGCGGTAGAAAATATGTTTGTAAATATATTTTTGTGTTAAAGTGAATGTTAATATTTGAGTGGATGAATGTTAAATTTATTTACTAATCATGGCTGAAGGGAATAATGCTCAAATTATCGTAAGTCCAATAGTATTTACGATAAACGATACATAACCTCTTATAATTTCATAACCGGCTTACAATTTAATATTTTAATAGTTATACGATTTAGAAATTTCAAGTTTTTACATTTGCATAGTTGTTTATTTATACAAAGTAATTCAAAATATTTGTAGAAACATTTGAAAATATAATTCAATAAATGTCACGATTGTTTACACTCCTTCTCTAATGTAAAATCAACGTTAAATTTCAATTAAATTGCATAAAAATTTTAGGCAATACCTGATGACGTTTGTAGAAGAGCTGGCACTGCTGCTACATGGGTTGGCCCCAATAAACTTGCACTTTTTGGATACAAACATGTTAATGTACACTCTAAAGGTTTGTATCTATAATTTTCCAATATACAAAAACAATGTTTTATAAAATTAGCCCTTTATTTTTAAAATTCTAATCAAACAATATCTTATAGATGTGCCAAGTACCTTTGCTCCTTGTGATGCAAAAGTACATTTCCTTCGACCAGAGGTGATTTTATTTTCACCTGCTCTTAGGAAATTAGTTAATGAAAGTAATGGTGTATTTTTATCTATTCAAAAATTAAACTGTTCTGCAACAGCAAGTGATTCTAGACCAGAAATGTTAAAATACAGTAAACAGTATCGTTCTATTCTAAGAGCTTGTGTTGAAGAGTTGCAAGATCTTGCAGAAAAATGTACAGAAGAAAAAAAATCACTCTATGAAAACTTTCAAACTATATTTTACAATGTCGAATGTGTTTGGCATTTGACCGAAATTCTTTATGTGGATGTAATTCCAGGTATAATGCACATGAGAAATTTTATTTAAACTTTATTCAGTTCTACTTATGTTTTCATTTTCTATTATCTTCTTACAGGAGATGTTGTTTTACCTCAACTTCTTGAATGGGTTAGATTTCACTTTCCCTCAAGAGAAATCATGGCCATGAAAATATTGGCTAAGAAAAAAATTGGTGCCGACCTTGAAAATGTTGAATATTGGGAAGCTGTAATGGGTTGCGCTTTACATGGAAAACTAGATGTTGTAAGAGCTCTCCTTACATTACACAGCAAAGCTGATAATACAGCGTTCTTAGCAGCAGAAAATGCTCTTAGAAATATGCCTGTATACAATGTGTATGGTGGCTATTCTGTAAAAGAATTCACTATAAGGTGGAAACAATGGCAAATGAGTTTATCTCAAAGTATTGACAGTAAAGCATTTGGCATTGAGCAAAATTTAGAATCACTCATGAAGGTAATTTTATTTAAATTCTTTTATACTGCTGTTTTTGCTGTACTTTTTAAATTTTACAATAAAATAATTATGCTTTAGCACATACAAAGAAAATATTTTTTGTAAACAAACCATTGAATAAATTAAAATAATTAATAAAAAATTTTCCCTTTTACCAAATAGCTAGTCGTTGGAAATGAATTTTGGGATTTTTCAAAGTACACAGAAGCTTGGTACGAACTGTTAGCAGCAAAACTGTTTTACTCTGCACCATGCTGTAAACAGCCAGAACTTGCTCGTCATGCAAATAGTGTTGCTGTAAAGTGGCAATCGAGTAGGCAGGCATCATTTAACAAAGATGTTAATACATTAGATAACATTATTCTAGCTTTAATGGAAAGTGATTTACATCAGGTTATTAAAGAAATTCAGTACATGAATGATAATGGTTGGTTTGCAGCGCATTTAACAGATTTACTTTATCATTGTGGGCGACTAAATATCATGGATAAACATCAAGTCAAGTAGGCTTATAGTTATAATTATTCATTATTGCAAGTTTTTGAGTCTGAAGCTTAGACAGTCGGAATGCAACGAAAATCTTTTTTAATTCACTTATTTATTGTGATTTATTTTTAAAAATTATTTGAATAATTACTATTTGTAAGTGTATAAGGAAATATTGTAAAAAATAAAAGTGAATTCGAATCAAATAAAAGATAAACATTAAATTATAATTTTTTCGTTGGATTTTAATGATGCAAATTTCAAAGTCATGCAAGTTACTGAAAAAAATTATCAAATTTAGACCAGAACGTTTTTATTTTAGCGTCACTGATTTACTTCATGAGTCCTTGATATTAGATTATGGAAGTACTCTGATGGGTCATCATTCGTTATGGCAATGTGGTGCAAGTTATTTGGAACATTGTCCTGATCAAGGTCTGCCAAGACTCGAAACACTGTTGCAAACTATTCCTTTGGGAAGTGAAGCTAGGGTTCATAAAATTGTCAATGTTGCAAGAGAAAATAATATGAATCATGTTGGTATGTAAGCCAAATAAATAATTTAAATACCAAATAACGTTATGCTTAATTAAAAAAAAATCTAACAGCGTCTAGCATATGCAAGATTCAAGGAATAAAGTGTATCAATCAAGGACGATTGGGGAACGCTCTTGCCTGGGCACTGAAAGCTCAAGACAGCATATTTGCCGCTCATATCGCCGATAGATTTCTCAGACATTACGTGGATCACTCTGAAATACAGTGCCGTGATTTGTTGGAAAATCTTGGAAGCTGTATGCTAGCCAGTGATAGACTCACATTCCTTGGTTTGTTAAAGAAAATATATAATATTATTACTACTATGATTATAATAAATATTAATAATCTATACTTAAAAGCAATTAAATTCAATATTTACTTAATTATAATAATGATAAACTGTGTAATTAATTCATTAGGGAAAAAATTTATACTTGTATTTAATTCCAAAAATTAACAACTATAATAAGGAAGTTGTGGATTATATTTTATATTTCAGGAAAGTACTGTGAGTTTCATCAAATGTATGGTATTGGAGAATTCAAAGAGGCAGCAAGACTACTAATTTCTCTCATTGTTTCAAACCTCGCACCAAAATAGTAAGTAAATGAAATTCTTAATTTTACCTCTTGATTATTGGCTGCTAATTTTATTCAAAATTCATCTGACAGATGGTTTTAAAAACAGAAAATTGCTTAATAATAAACTTAAAATATAACAAAAATTTATAAAGTATAAATAAAAACTGTATAGATACGAATTTTTAAATTGTCAATTTCAAAGCTCCATAAAATTATTACTTGAACATTAGTCATGTAATTAATATGCCATATTATAACTAGCAAATACGTTTTATAACGCGTGACTTTTATTCCAGCTTTTGGACGATACTCTTGACTGATGCTATTCCACTCCTAGAGACTGATGACCTTGTCTTCTCATCCGAAGATACGTGCGAGTTGTTGGGCGCGATCGAGAATCATGGCGACGATCCTAAATTTGAAGATAAAGTTCTCATATTCCGGCTTGCAGCAGCGCGAAACCTCGCGAGGGCTCTCATCATCGAAGGCAGTTCACCCGATTAATGATTAATTATGTTTAACCGAAAAAAAATTTGTAAATATATTCCTTTTTTGAACTGTTTACTTATACCTGAGGTGACGCGACTGTCGCTTATTCACTGATTGAGCAGGATCACGCAAATATTTGCATTTTTTAGTTACGTAAGTTATTATGTAAAGTTTTGTATATTCAGTAATTGAAATACAAAGTATCTAATAATATTTTTAATTTATAAAAAACTGTGCCTTGTCTATTATTTGGATGAGTCGGGTCATGAGTGATTTTAGATCAACTTTATGACGATGAAATTGATATCTTTTTCTGAACAAAATAATTTATTTAAAACTAAACGTTCGTCTAATTTAAATAAATTATGGAAATTGAAGAATCCGAATGATCAGTCGTCGAAATATTAGATCTAGGACGCGCGTAGGTATATATTGATTTATTAAACCGATTCATAATAGTTTGTCCAGTAATCCAACAAATATTGATTTTATTTTATTATTGTTTTCCTTGAAACAATTAGGATTTTATTATATCAGTTCTTACAATAAAATAATATAAATAATAATAAAAATCCATGTGTACCTGTATAAACAAAAATTCAAATATTTGCGTAATTTCAGCTCACTCGGTTTTCGATCAATATTATATACAAAATACATTAAAAATAGCCAACAACAACAACTTTATTTTATTTATCAATATTGCTTCATCAATTCTTAAAAATCTTCTAGGACAATTTTTATCATTATATTGAAAATGTACAATTCGAGATTTATATAAACATGTCGGAAATGTTTCCATCGTTAATTTAGTTTAACTACCCGTTCATCTGCAAAAATAATCCAAAGCAATTGAAAAGGCGCAGCAGCTTTAACACTCGATATCGAAATCAAGGCTCTCAACGACGGCCACGATTACGCGGCTCTGGGATGGCGATGTGTAACACGATCTAATAATGGTGAAGGAAGGGTATCGCGATGTTTAATAATCCAATGATTAGGTAGAAAGTCGAAAGTCGTGGTATGGCTTGTTCCTATGCACTTTCTATCGAAGCTGCTCAGTCTGCGTGCGGAACTCTTGAATTAGCAACAATGGGAAATATTACTCATTAAGTTGCTTTTTATAAATACTCGACTTTTTGCTTGTTATCTAACTGCCAATATGGATTGTTATAAGTTCTCTGTTTAAAGCGGTTCGAGCCTTTTTAGAAACTGTGCTGAAGATCGTTAGCACTTTATCGAAAATGTTTACAATAATTATATTTATATGTATATAATTAAGAAAAATAAATTTTCGTATTTTACTAATTAATTGATTTATTGAGAGGTACTTCTAAATAATCTTTACTTTATATCCTATAAATATAGACAATTTTATTGTGTACTCTATTTTTAGATTTAGCTGAATATACCGCAAAAAAAATTTTGGATTTTATACTTTTACATTACTTTTTAATGATCTGAAACATAGCGAGCTACAATCATATTATGATTGTACATAATAGATAAATTAGCTTTTACACGAAACTCTTGAAAACTGGGAAAATTATTCGCAGTCACCCACTCGATAAATATTATAATCTCAAGTAAACTCATGAGCAAGAATAACCGATATATAAGTACAAATGAATAAAGTTATAATTACATAAGATAATGCTATACAAACGATAAGTAAATATTAACAAAGCATTCTAAATCTTACGTTAACTAAAAGTAGTAGGGAGATACAATGAAAAAGTCAAAACAAAGCGCAACTGAACAGAAAAAAAGCCCACCTCACAAAAACAAAGTGTGTCAGCTAGTAGCCTCGAAAAAAGAGGAGACGAATAGCGACAGTAGACGAGCGCATGGTAAAGGTAATTGATTTCGTGGCCAATTACGCGTACAACAAACCGCAATACAACTTCTCTCAGCTCTCGCCGCTATACGAAAGGAAGTTCAGTTCGTCCGTGGCATCGCGCTTTCATTCATGCTGCTGTGCGCTTCGCTCGTGTCCCCTGTGACAAAATTTAAAGGGACTTCGAAAACAGTATAAGTTCTCTTCCCTAAAGTAGATTACAGCAGATTTTGTGTTTTATTAATTCAATAAAAAATATACGATCCTTTATGTCGAATGATAATGTTAAAATAAGTAGTGAGTTTCTAGAATTACGAAATCAGTTTAATAAAAAAAAAAATTGAAGAAAATTATTCAATATACCATGAAAGTAAGTATTATCAATCCGATCAGACTAACAATATTAAAGATCAAATTGAAAACGATCGTTTCATTTAAAGCTTTGCATATAGTTGTGTTATGATCCTTAAAAAAAAAAATTCTCGAACCATCAAATTTAAAGTAGGTTTATATGCTTACATTAGTATGGTTAGTCATATACGCCATAAATTAGATGTAGCATATTAGCATTTATAAATTTCATAATTTATACATTTCAATAATTTACTTAAAGAAAACGAGCATCTTTAAAAAAATTTCATTACAAAAAAATCTAAGTATGATGAATCATTTTGTCATAACATGGCATGAATATTTTTATTGTTTTTAATTTCTTGCAAGTAAGTTAAGTATAATATACTTACTGATTTTTTGCTCCACTAGGCTGAACAAAGTGTAAGATGATACATATCATGATTTTTTTTATTAAATAGCTTATTTATATATATCTAACCAGAGAAATAATGTTCCAGTTTTTAATCTGTAAGTCTTATACCTATATACTGTAGTATTATTAAACAAGGGAGAGGTAATTTAAAAACTAAATATCTTATGCAGTTTTGAATTACTTAAGAATAAAAACTTGAAATAAAGAAATTAATTTATAATGTATTAGTGACAATTGCAATGAGCATGTTACAATTAAAATATCACTATTCATTTACAATTTTAGTTGTTGCAAATAACTTTCAACAAAAACCAAATCCTAGATCAATGTATTTTTTTATAATTTTTGACAAACACGATCTACATTAAAATACATTCCAAAAATTAAGTTAATTATATAATCATTATCGTCATAATTATCACTATCTTTATATAGTCCCGATCATAATCAACCGGTGTCCAGTAATCGCGGCTTAATAATTTTTTGCGTCAACGTCGTCAACATCTGTCAATCACTTTAAAAAAAAAAGAAGAGGGGATAAACGGTCCTATTTGACAGTAGCAAACTACTTTTGACGGTCAGACATCCAGTTACCTCACGTCTCACTACGTCACTACTCTCACTGACGAGGCTGACGACTCACGGACTCACCCTATAAGGTCGCGCGGCGCGCGATATTATATATATATA
>UELV01084485.1:0-27407 GCA_900490015.1 Megastigmus stigmatizans | reverse complement strand
GCAGCAGCAGCAGCAGCAGCAGCAGCACACGGAAATGAGCTGGAAATTCTCGTACACATATGCGCTTCTCGGAAGCTGCATAAAATAGCATCCCAAGATCTATCCCCCTATGAATTCCCGGTGTTAAAATCTCTGTACACGGTGCTGTTGTTTCAGTGAAGAAGAAATTGGAGGAAAGCCAGTCGTCGCGGGAGCTCGAGCGCAAATCGTGGGACACGGAGAAGGTCAAGCTGCAGGAGGAAAAAGAGAAGCTCAAGTCGAAATTGCTCTCGCTCTCGGCCGATAAACTCAAGGTCTACAACGAAGTCGTACAGCTGAAAAAGGATCTCGGTAATTTTCCTTCTTTCTTTACCCCTCCCCCCCCTCCCTCCCCTTCTCGCGTTGGTGGGGCAAAAAAGCCCCTCCTCTCTCTCTGAATATAGTCGTACCTTTGCGGCTCGTGCTTTTAAAATATACGCGAGAAAAAGAGAGTAAATTAAGATCGCTGGCGTATTGCACAGAGGCAGCAACGTCCTCGAAGAAGGACACGGCGAGGATGGAGTCGGTCTTGGCGGATCTCAGGAAGGAGCTTGCCCAGGAGAGGGATCGTAGCAAAAAGCTCCAGGACGATCTTTCCTCGCTCGCTGATAAAGAGACCAGACTTGCCAGATCTTTGACTACGGTTAGTATATCGCTGATGCGCGCCAATTCCGTTTGTTACTCGATATAGATTTCGGTGTATTTAATAGATCGGAAATCTTACAGATTTATCTTTAATTATACAAAGACATTTTTTAATACAAAATTTTCTTATACAAAATCAGTTGATCAATTCCATTTGCTATATATTGTAAATGAATAACGAAGTATTCGCATTTTTATATAAGGTTATGTAAAAGAAGTTCCCTAACGAGCTTGGAACCGAATGAAAAGTTTATAGAAGACACGCAAAACCTACATCGTCGTTTAGAGCGTAGAGGAAAATAGATTAAAAATTAAGTCCTTCTATCTCGTTTGTTTCTACTTACGTGAAACAATCATCCGGTATATTTAAAACAGTTCTCGTAAAGTTAGGGCGTTGATTTCTTTTTGAACTAAACATCTTTGTATACTCCAAATGAGTGTATGTCCTTTGTATGTCCAAGTTTTGTATGTCCTACTTGCAATTTGAAAGTGAGCAATGCAATTTTTTTAACATCGCATATTCATGTAAATTAAGAAGATAATAAGAATTAAGCTGATCCAAAAGCTAAAAAAACTCTTCGCGATAATTGTCAAAGTAAAACATCCTTATTTATCGAAAGCGCATTTTCGAGAAGAGGCCGCTCTGTTTAAAAATACATTTCCATTAAACTTTTTGTATCTTTTACAAAGATTGTTTCCTCGGGCGGATAAGCAAAACAGATAAAATTAATATTGATCTGAAATTAACCAGGCGGAGACGGCAAAAATACAATTGGAAAATGACTTGAAGCAAACAAAATTAGAATTGGAAAACGCAAAGAACTCGACATCGGCAAAAATAGCGGAAGTTACGTCGGAACTGTCGGCCCTGAAAAAAGAGAAGGAAAAGTTGAAGAGCCAATTGGAGAAGGAGAAGCTGTCCAAAGACGCAGAAATCGCCGCGCTGAGGAAAAAGAATTTACTGCTGGAAAAAGCCGGCTTGAATTCGAAGAAGATGGAGGACCTGAAGCAGAGCTACGATGAAAAAATTACAAGTGAGTGTATATCTCTAATAATCTTGTAGAAGGATCCTGGCGAGATTTGTTTCGTTCTACGATAACGACGCTATTCCATTACTATCGAATATCTATTTAACGCGATGTTTATTAAACGTTAAACCGCGACTTTTGAAGATCTGGAGAACGAGGTGAAGAAAGCGACTCGTCAGAACGACGAGTGGACGGGAAAGTACGAGAGGCTCTCCGACACCAAACTCCAGCTGGAGAAGGAAAATCAACTGCTGAACGGGTAAGAAAATACACATCCATACGCACACACACACACACACACACACATACACAGAACAAATGACAAATATGCCTGTATAGTTAAATTAGAAATCGGCATAGTATTTCGCTAAAATCGTTGCGAATTTCGCAAATATATATGTGTCAGGCAACTGATAGACCACAAACAGGACTACATAACACTGCAAGCGGAACTGCAGGAGGTCCGCCAGTTTTACCGTACGAAGGAGACAGAGTGGCTGGCGCAAAAGTCCCGACTCGAAGTAATTATAAACACTAGCGCTGAGTTTTGCTTTTTTTTCTTTCAAGGGGTTTCACACCGTTCGAGTCCAATGCTGCGAACGACTAAATAGGATAGATTTTTTTTTTATGCCCAGGTCTAAAGCTAACGAGAGCGTAACCTTCTTATTGCATATTACTATAAGGAATTTTCTCATCTTGGTCAATATTGCTTGTTAAGTTCGCTAAATCGAATACCCCCTCCTTATTTCCTAGATGTAATGTTACAAATAAAATATGCAATAAAGAAATGAAAAATCGCTTCAAAGTGTGGAACCAATGTACATCATTTCTACAACTCTATATATACTCTTATGATTATCGTTGCAATGTTGTTACTATTGTAGGCGCATTACTGCAGTGTTGCGTAAACTTTTCAACGGAAGCTTTTTCAAAGTTTGTATATAGCCGTATTAGCTGGTGAGCCGCTGTTGTTGTATAGCCTTTTATTATAATAATAAAAATCGATAAGTATACAATTATCAATCTGGATTATACATTTTTTTGGACAGTCTAGTATCACCATACGCTTGTAAAAATCAGGAAAAAAAAAACAGAAAACAGAATATAGTCTAAAACGAATTAACAGTAAATCGACTATATTCATTCATCCGCATAAATTTAGACGCTTCTCTTTGAATCTCCCCGACTTTTCGAAAGATTTACAGATATAGAGTAGGTATAGCAATAGAGCCCTCGAGTCATAAGCTTATATCCGACAGTGTGAAATCGCCTTTAGCCCAGAGCGAGTCGCTCCACCTATAACTTTACACCTCTTTTTTTTCCTCCCTCGATGGTCCTAGGAACAATTACGCGAATACGAAAAGACGGCCAACACTCTGTCGCAAGATGATTTGCGGGAAGAGAATCTCAGGCTGAAGAAGGAAAGCAGTTCGTTGACGCAACAGATCGAGGACTTGAAGAAAGCCGTAAGTCGTTGCTATATATATATATATATAAAATACTCTGGTGCGAACTCTTTTGGCGCTGTGGAATGTTTCGAGCTGATGAAAAGCCGCGGCCGACTGATGTTTCCCGTTTTCTCGTTGATGGACGCGATCTGTAATGACAGTAATTGCGCCCGCAGTAAATCAAATCGGGAATGTTAGAGAGAGCTTTTGTGTTGCGCTTTTTATCTATCAAGAGTTATATTAGACTCGGTGTATTTGCCGCGATGGTTTACTAATATCTGGATCTGTTCTTGGTGCTCGTGATAAATGATGATTTAATTTTCGAGCGTGGCAATTGATTAGTTGCGCAATCGTATATATATCTTATTCTGTATCGAGACTTTAAAAGGAAATCGAAATTTATTCTTTTCGCGTATACAGCTGAGATGAATCTTTTCGTTTGGAATGATTTATATTAACGTATAAAGATTATTTGTCCATTCTTACAGTTCAAGTAAAATATTAACGTTCCATGTATAAATCTGCTCAGAACTCTTTTATTTAGTTGACTCTAAAAATATTGCTTATATTATAAATATAAAGGAGAGCATTTAAAAATGCTCCGACCAAAGGAAAATATGCAATTTTGTAAAAAAAAAAAAGAAAAAGAAAAAGAAAAAGATTAAAATTTTATTCTTTTGAGCATGAATTATTTTGACATTGTTACCTAGATCGTAAAAAATGGTACTTTGTTTGAAAAAAACTATACAGAACGACGACCTGAGCGGCAAACTGCAGGACTACACGCACGTTGCGAAGATCCAGCGCAACTTCTCGGCGGACAGCGTCGCCCTGGAGTCGGAGCTGCGTAAGGCCAAGAACGCGGTGGCCAACGCAGACAGGGTGCGCAAAGCCGAGCTGGCCCAGTCGAAGCTGCGCTACGAGCAGAGGATCACGGCGATTGGCGACGAGATCAAGCCGATTCAGGCCCAGCTGACGAGGTACAAGAGGGAGCGCGACACTTACAAGCAGATGCTCGAGGGCGCGCAAAAGACCATAGGCGAGCTCAAGACCGTCAGGCCCAGGAGACAGTCCACCACGTCTACCGGAAAGTCTGACGAGGTGAGAGATTCCTTTTGTTTTTTCTTCTACTGGTGGTGGTTAGCAACGAGTTTAGTGCTGATTTAGTTCCTGCAATTTATAAAGTTATAAAGAAGCACTTTATACCGTCGGAATTTTTCTAGTCGAGTCGTTCAAGTTATACTTGCAATGGCTCATTGTTGTTGATTTTGAAACGACGTAGCTGCTCTTGAATTGTGTTAACGGTGCAATTCGCAAGTGTTGCACTTGACTTATCAAAATATTTAACTAAACTTGAGTATAAAAAGGGTGACCGAAGACCATGACCTTATAAAATATACATTATATAAGAATACTTTTTTTTTTTATCCAAGCCAATACAAACAGCGAGCAGAAGAGTAAAAGAAACAATTATTACGCCTTTCCTTTTTCCTGCAGACGGACGAAGAAATGTCATCGGCGAGTCGAGCACTGCTCGAGAAACAAATCATCACGATCGAGGATGAACTTTCGGAGGCGAAGCTCGAAGCCTCGAAGCTAAAGACCGAACTGGTCTCGGAAAAGTCAGCTGGGGAAATAAAGCTGTCCGAGCTGCAGTCGCGCATCAATGAGGTATAAATAATTTTCTCTCTCTCTCTCTCTTTCTGCGATAAAAAAGTTTCATTTGTGTAAAAATTCTGAAACTCCGTGCGGTATATAGAATCAAAAGATGCAAGTGTCTAATTAGACGTCTGCGTAACGTTGGTTTACAGCTGGAGGAGGAAAGGCTATTGGCGAGCGGCAGGACGAAAATACCGGGTCTGAAGGTGCGAATGGAGCTGGCCTGGCAGAAGGAACGCGAGGACCAGCAGCGCTTACTGCAAGAGACGGCGACTCTGGCGCGGGACCTCAGACAGACACTGTTCGAGGTATACAATTGCTTTAATAACTTAATCAAACGACAACTGGTCTTTTCTTTTTACTTTTTACTTTTTACTTTTTATCTCGCGCCTAGGCTAATTTAGTCGTAAAATATCTATTTCTCTCCTGCGTATACAAATTGTTTTTTTCCTATAAAGTGTCCGCGCGGCGACTTTCGCTCGGCAACGTTTTATCGCGATATTGATACTGATGCAATGCTTAGTTTGTGGGGCTTCGAGTTATTTCAGGCTGTACATGTATAAACGAAACTCGATACTTTTCATTTTTTCCCCATGAATTAAGTATAAAGCGAAAATTAACACTGAAGAAATGCTCCAAGTCTATGTATATTGTGCAATAACAATGAAATCGATCGAATATCGCGTTGCAGAATTTGTAAACGAATGTATTTTTTAGGTAGAGAGAGAACGGGATAAGGAGCGCTTAGAGAATAAGAGAAAACAGGATCAGCTGAAGAAGATCTTTGACGAGGAAAAGGACGAGAACAAGAAGAAGCTGGTCGAGGTATGCATTAAAGCGCATTTATTATTATAAGTCCACTTAAAATTCTCCTTTTTTTTTCTTTTCACGACTTTATAAGTGAGAAAGTATATTGTTGCGACATCCGTGAATTCGCAAATTGTAGATGTTGCAAGTGCATTCTTTTCATTTTTCGAGAAATTTGAAAAATAAACCGTTCAGAGCGACCTGAAAAATGCAGCGAACGCGCTTGGGCAATCGCTAAAATATTTTCCCAAGATGAGACACTGCCATAACGGGTCCTTTTATTTTTAACCTCATCGCATAGCATAATCCTTTTTTTCTCTACATATCATTTCATCAAATTAATTTGTAAACGATCAGTGATGCAATCAATCGATTAAACATTTGTTGTATAAAATAAAATATATATGTATTAGAGATCGCTTAAAAAAAATCAACTCGAGCAGAATCGCAACCAATGGTTATAGACTCGCGAGAGCTATTGTACATAATATATAAAGAGGTCTCTGTTTAGTCCGCAATTACAAGTTTAGCATCGACGAGACGTTGCAGGTGACTTTTCCAACTCGAAAAAAAATGGAAGCGCCTTTGTTTTGCAGTATTGTTTAATTTGTATAACTGTATGGTACCGCGGTTGTTACGGTCATTAATGAATAAAACATCATTTACCAAGATGACATTTATATACCAGCATACGCATAATTACTTTGTAATTGTCGGACAGTTTTAAAATGGCTCTATACCATCCGGATCCCGGATATGGCTTAAACTTTACAGAGACATTTTTTGGCGGAAAATATGAGAAACGTGTCTTGGCGTTAGTGCCAATGGGCCTTAAAGGCCGAGTTAGGCCCATGTAATTAAAATAAATGAAAAATCACGGTTGTCTTTAAACCTTTACGGCAAGGTTAATGTACATTGTAAAAAACGTTACGAAAAATAAATCAAAAGTAAGTATAGATAATAAGCTAACAAGTGCATTTTAGAACGTGTCATTAGCACTTTTCATTGAAATGATATGATCGATTTGAAATAAAGTTAAATTTTGGGCCTTAGTTTTTATTTGAGTTACAAAACGCGTAAAAAATTAATATAGTTTTCGATCGCTGTCATGACTTTAGAATGGAAAGGTCTAATAACTCGTTTCAAAATGCAATTGAAAGCTTATTGTCTATATTTTTGCAGGATACTCTACGTGAGTAATTTAATTGATATAATTTAATTTATAGCCGCAGACACCGTCTTATGTTAGCTGTATTAAAAAGAAAATTATCTTATCAAATGAAAAATACACGCATATACATATAGTTGAAGGAAATTAGTGCGAGCTTAATAAAGAATCGTCGCGCGTATACGATGTTTCAGCTGCAATGCGATCTGCTGGAGCTGCGCGACGCGCACGCGAAGCTGCGCACGAGCAACGAGAAGATGCGCAGAGAGAAGGAGCGCCACGAGCGCGAGCGCGAGGACATGCGCGGACTGTTGGCGAGCAAGAGGCGCTTGGAGCAGACCGAGGCCAGAAATCTCAACATACTCCTGCAGCAGGTGGACGACCTCATGAGGCTGTTCCCGGAGATGAACGGCGGACCAGAGGAACAGATCGACGCCAAACAGCCGCCCGAGACCTACACGCCTACGCCGCCGCGCAGAATGAAGGTCCGTACCTTGCGTCCTTCGGCCACCTTTTCTCGATCGTTTCTTCCAAGCAGCCTACTTAACTGCGATAACTTCTCTTTTTCTTTGAAATATTTTCAATATTTTTAAGCTTATAACGTATAGAGAACTGAAATATCTTTTTCATCGCTAGGGACCAAAATCAAGAGAATCCTCGCCTATGTTGGATTCGAAAGACGAGAGCAGAGGTACGTACCTTATACTCGCGCGGTATTGCTTTACCGGCCAACCCCTTTTTTTTCTTTTTTTTTTTGCGGTACTAATTTTTTGGGCTTACCTAATGAGTCCGTTTGCTTTTTGTCCATAGCGTCCTCGGTCGTGCCCACAGGGAAAACCGAAAAATTAGAGTACACCATTAAGAAATTGATGGAAGTGGCCAAGGAACTACAGGAATCGAAGAAGGCTGCGGACGAAAGTGCGAGTCGTTCCAAGAAAATGGGAAAGAGGTTAGTGGTTTACTCTTTAAAAAGTAAAACTCATCAAAATTGATTTATTATATCATTTTATTTCTACTTATATTGTATTTAAATTTTTAAATAGTTGTTACTACCTTTTTGGGGGAAAAAAAAAAACTATATTTAAATACTTGCAAAAATTGATAAGCTAATTTATCTATGAAACAATTGAAAACTACGAAATAGGCATTATAAAAAACTATCGATTAAAGAAATATGATATAAATTGCCACATAACCAGTAAGCCAGCCAGTAAATTAACGAATCTTTTCGATGCTCGCTATATACCGACAGGTCGTCATCGATAGACAACGATACCGGAAAAGGTAGTACGCCAAGCCGCACGAAACCGAGCTTAAAAAGGAAAAGCCTGTCGCTAGAGCAAACGACCGGAAGGAGCGAGCAGGTAAAGCAATTGCTTCTTTTCTTTTTGCTCGATCGCGCATCGCGTGGAGCGACAGTTAAAATAGGCTCTCTAGGCTAATGAGAAATTAATACTCTACGTTTGTGCGGTTCCCTTGTATATTACAGTCGATTTGGGGAAACAACAGCAACGTCTCGAGTCTGCAGTCGCTGAACGGATCGGAAGTCGATAGTCGCCACTACAGTTTGCAGCGAGATTCTAGTATTGAGAGGCAAGTGATTTGATCATATTTTTTCTTTTAATTGTGCCTTAATTGATTAATTTATAAGACGAAATATTGCCAAACTAATATTCTGTGCAAAATAATTCAGACGAGAAATGGAATAATTCAAAATTGAATGTATATAAAAGTCATTTTCTTTCGATTACTTTCAACAATTTCCAAGTCGGTACATATATAGTTCGGTTAACTTAATGTATTACGTCTGTATTAGTCATTTGTCGAGCGAGTCAACGAAAAGTGAGATTCTGCGACACGAAAAGAAGCACAGCAGCAAAGGAATCATCCGCAAACTCACCACGAAATTAACCAAGTCGGCTAGCGTAGACGATCCCAACAGTTCCTTCGAATCGTCGCTTCAGGTAATCCATCGCTGAACGAACCATCAACCATATTATACATTTGCTTTTTATTCATTTCATGCAATGATAATAATAAAACATACACTCGAACGTAGTTCAACGTAGCGTAACACGACATTTGTATGCTTTTAGTCAATACGACTGATGCGCTTTTTGGAATAATTGGCTTGGACGCTGTGTTGTTGCTTCGACACCTTTCTATTTTTTTAGTGGACACTCAATTTTTTTTTTAATCATTGAAATCAGACGAACCGACTTTCGCGTCCCGTACGGTTTCTTAGAGAAAATATATAGAGTCGTTTGTTATTTTCCAGCTTTTGTCATTATTTTTTCTTATCTCATAAGAGCGCATTAACCACGAGGAGCTAACACAATACTGCTTAACGTCTTAGCAAACTTTTTCGTATAGCAGAAAAGAATAGTGCAATAGTGAGCATCGTTTTGAAATTGATTTCACTTTTTTTGCTTTACTTTTTACCGATTTATTAAAATTGCTTACAAAATTCTACGCTGACATGTCAGAAAAGCTTAGTGAGTGGTGCTTCCGAAGTGGCTGCCAAGTCAAGTTGCGATATAAGCTGAGGAATCATTTTATGGAACCATTTGTTCTTGCATACATTATAGGTAAAGACATAGTCGATTTAAGAAATAGTATGTTTAATCTTGGACGTTGTTCTATAAACTTGTGTTGTAATATCATTTCTTGTTTCGAAAAGTTTTAACAAATTAGAATTTAAATTTTCATTCGACGATAATAATTATTAAAAAACGTTTCCTCAGCATGTGGTCATACAAAAAAAAAGTAGCAATTGAAACTAATTATGTGTAAATGTGTATTACCAAATGTGCCGTACTAATATATGTTATTAATCAAAAAAACTTTTATAACATATCTTATAGTGTTTAAAACAGTACATTTAATTGTTGCAAACAGTATTATTAAAAAATACCTATAACTCGTTTTGTGGAAATCGATTTTTCTTCAACAAAATCATCTGTCTCGATTACCTCAATATCAAGAATACAAACCTTACTGCTTGAACTAAACAATTTGTCCCTCGAACCTCACGACACCCATTGCAAGAAAAAAACAAAAACTTCATACTCTTACAGACGCTCGGCAGAATCCGCATTTATTTAGAAACTTTTGGTTGCAGACCTCAGGATCCGAGGCGAGCATTACCGACGCGACGAAAAAGGAGAAGAAGAATCTGAAGAAAAAGTTGTCGAACATGTTCAAGCGCGGCTCAAAGAGCAACGGGTGCGTATTACTTCTCTTCTCTCTTTCTCTCTCTTCTCTTTGCGCGCGGTTTGATTTACAAGCGAAGCCGCAAAGTGACAGGTTTAAATGAGCTTTAATGAGCCGTCACAGAAATGCCCTCCGATCGTTTATTTTTGTAATGGATAATATGTATATTTTTGACGATAACACGATTCGATGGGATCTCCATGGCTAAGTATATCCGCCGCAGCTTTAATACACCGACTCCAATTTAAAGTACACGATTTTGCTTGATGCGCCGCGTCGGTACTTAACTACTGCCTACGCTATATTATGTGCTGCGGCGTTCCTTTTTAATTCTCTTGTTTTCGATAATTTATTGTTCTATTTACGCGCGGTCGAATGCTTATTACTCGATTCCTTGTTTACAAATTATTCTACGCGTGTATATTTATTTGGAACAATGTTAGCGAGTGAATTATACTCCTGCATTTAAAAAAAAAAGTAAACAATACTTACTGATCATTTAGCTTTCAACCATCTTATAATCGATCCGAGTGCTAATCATCGTCAAAAATATATTGGAAATATTTTCTATAAATAAGAACTTTTTACCGAGTACCTATTATCATAACAAGGCTCGTAACAAGGGAAGCAACGACAGTTTAATAATTGTAAAGAAATCGCCTATCGTGCTCTATTTTAAAGGTATCTCGGTACAAGTAGATACAGTTTGATGTAGTAAGAGAAAAATTTCAACTTTCCCATGACTCAAAAAGAAATTCGTTCTTAATCAAATAATATAATGAAGAATGTTTGAATGGATCTTGAAAGTTATATACCTTAAGTGCTTGGTGGATTTTAATTGCAGGTTAGACAAGAAGCTGGACTCGAAGGACAACAGCAGACCTTCTTCGCGTACATCGACAGCTTCGGCGAGGCCATAAAAGTAATTCACGTGTGATTCCATAAGTTTCGGTCGCACATCCATGTTGATACTTTCTTTCTCCCTCTCTCGCACACACACGTTCGTTCGTTAAATAATTCATAAGTGCAAAGACCGCGAAAACACTTCATACCAGTTGAGCATTTTGAGTGCACACACAATCGGACGGCGCGCACATCTTTGCCAACAGTGTACATATGATAAGCCAATGATTATATAGGTACATGGATCGAAGCTGAGAAAAGTCGAAAGCTTACGAAAGTTTGGTGAATCTATTCTGGAAATAGATGGCTTTCGTAATGTCTTTCAAATCGTTAGTATTTAATTTAACTATACGAAAAACAAAAAACAATCGAAGGATGACAAAAGATATCCAAGTCCAAGGTTTTCTTTTTCAATTATTTTATAATTTTTAATGGATTATTAGTGTAAAATCGGCAAGCCAACAATGCCACAATTCAAGATCTAAAAACAGATCTACCAGGAGCTACGAGTTTTTTTCTTTTCCCAGGACGTGGACATTATTCTGTTATGAATATAAATCAATCGATCCGCATACTTACGCACAAGTGTTCAATTCAGTGTTGTTATAAGTAATTATTTATATGTAAATATTGTTGTTAATTAAATAATGTTAATGAATGATTCGAGTTAAGTCTCGTTTTGTTCTGTTATACTTATTATTACTTATACGTTAAAATGACGTTGCCCAGTTACAAAGAATTATTATTTTTAACAATATAATAGTTACTTATTTAAACCAATAAATGAAAATTAATCTATTAATTTACGCCAATCAATTGTGCACCTTATTTTTCACTCTTGCACCTATTGAAGTTTCAAAGAAACTTTATTATTACATCATCAATTACTAACATATATAAACCAAACAGAAATACAAAATATAATGTTATAGTGATCTACGAAAAAGGAATTAGTCATATCATACAAAAAAGTAAATCTGTATTTCAAGTTAACAAAAGACACGAAGCTAATATAAACCGAAAGAAAACAAATAGAACAGGATTTCCACTGAGGTTCATTTCCAATATCCTTTGAAAACGCACAATAAAGTCTATATGTGCGAAACAACAAAAATCCACCTCATCCTGTTCCACCACACACACACACACTTACGCGCACAAACAACTATAAATGCAAATTCATAAAGACAATTATCCAAGCCGCTGCAGTAGCATACAAGGTCCATTCGTTAAACTCATCCCGTACCCCCCAGAGCCCAGCCAACACATCTATATACCTGTATACGTATACGCATCCCGTTAAATCCATGCTCACTCTCTGCAGATGAAAAAAAAAAGCGCGAAGCAAGGAATAAGCATACTTATATCCAAGCGAGATAAAAGAGGCTGCTGCTGCAGCTGCGAGAGAGAGGCGAGTTCAATTTATCGTCGGACTTATGCGGAAAGTCCCCGAGACGCGCCGAAAAACCTGACTGAAATCCGAGTGGCCGGTGTGCGACAATAAAATCTCTCTCTCTCTCTCTGCGACGCGTAATACTTACTTCCGTCAGAAGTGGTTCTTTATTTTTGCTTACGCGCAGGCGAATATAAGTATTTCTCTGCGGAGATGCCGCGATGAAGATGGAGCTCGTGGGCACAGGGACAATATTGCAGGATAATTTGTGCTTGCTTTACAAAGTGTTGCTTCGTGTGATGTTTGTACATAAACATCGTGGAAATATGTACGTGGAAATGAATGAATTTCTTCTTTTTTTTTTAGTTCAATGGAAAATAATCTATTCAGGACCTTTTTAACTGCAGTTCGTGTCATTTATCTTTAATTTCAGTTGCGGGTTGTACGTGAAACCATATATATGTACCTATATTCTTCGGTTACGAACGACTAAGACAATGAAAACTAGAAATCAAAGATTAAGTATAGATACAAATGAAAAAATGATTTTATGGATTAAAATATATAGAAAAAAAAAAACAACCGATGAAAACTAATTACGACGAATATCGATAGGGTCCATTGATATGTTTACCGTGCATAATCTTTCATCTTTTTACACTTGTACCGTTAGCCACGCAGTAATTGCTGTGAAAAAAAAGGTAAGTGCAACTTACCACCAGATTTCGTTTTGACATAAGCGTCCTGGTATATTACCAATACAAATTATTAAATCCTCTTAAATACTAAAAAATTATAAGAGTTTCTTCTTTGCTTTTGAATTTTATTTTCGCGTCCATATAGAATTATGATAAACCGAGTAATGCATCACTCACGACCCGTTGAAATTGAAATAATTTGCTATAGACTTATGTATTAGGATAAAGTATTTATAGGATCAAGGATAAAAGGACAAGGGAAAGGAAAATAAACACTTCGATTACTGTCCGTATGAAAATTTTATTAAAAAATGTTTTCCATGCTACAACATCGGAGTACCATCGTCATCTAATTTGCTGACGTCGTAACAGTACAAAAATGGCATTTTTACAAGATGTCCAAGCTTACGTGACTAAATCATTCCAATTAGCAACCGGATCCTTTTTTATAAATCGCATCGTTTTCCTCATTTTTTTTAATAATAATAAAAAAAACTTTCCCCTCGTTTCTTTTCAACTTCTTTCCGCAACTTACGCGCAAGAAGTTCAGCGGTGACGATCATCCTATCGTCGAGTTTACTCTTTTTCTTTTACTTTTTTTTTCCTAAAACTTTCCTAGTCCGTGTTAAATGCGCTTTTCTAGCTACTTTTCTTATTTACGTTTGATTCCCCCGTAGTGTTTCACCAAAGGATAAACACTGCAAGGATAATTAAAACGGCGATGTTGCGGTTCGCGCAAACTTTTTCAAGGAAATTTAACAAGCTGCATATCGCGTGTATATTATAGTTCTTCATGAAGTTTCAGAGTGAATCGTTTCGCTGTATCGTTGAGATATGACTTAGTTCAGTGACATTATTCTTTTTCTTTTTGCTTTCTTTTTTGTTTTCTTTTCTTTCAAGCTCGATTTTACATTTTGGTTGACGTACATCGACGAAAATATATAGTTTTGTATAGCGCAAACTATAGGACCCTCTCTCTCTCTTCTTTTTATACAGAGTAGTTTTCCCAAAAAAGTTGGTACAACAACAATATCGCGCGTTCTCAAGGTGATGCATCCGCTTCGATCTCGACGAGTGCACAGTATCGTGACTAAACTTTTTCACAATTCTTCTGTTTTTTTTCGTTTTTCTTTTTTAGAAATATATATGTATGCCGTTGAAGCATACTTTGTAGGGTAAATCCTCATTCGAGTCGCGAAAACGAAGACAGATGCCAGACCTTTCAGTCGATCTTTCTCTTCTATAACATATATAAATGATGACGGCTAAGGAATCTCGACAATATTGTACCTCCTTTCCCATATCTCATCGGTTTCCATTATTCTTCAGTTGCCAAAGCTATACGAAATTATATAAGTACATACTTAGACAAAAACGATCGTCGCTACAAGCGTTTGCACTCGCTATTAATAAAAAAAAAAAGAAAAAAAAAAGAAAGATAAATAGGCGTTCGTTTATATCAGGACTACATAAGATGCTATACTTGTGTGTGTGTGTGTTTACAACGAAGGCGGTATACGGTTTTTTTTTATTTCACCATAATATGCACGGTGGCGATCCAACTGCTCTTTGCAATAGCACAAATTGCGATTTCGTTTGTTTCGTTACTTGTGGAAAAAAAAAAGTAAGGGAAGAAAGAAGTGGCGAAAAGAAACGGAAAGATATGTAAAGCAAATAATAAATTCACCGCTACTCGGCACTTCTTCGGCGAGTGACTAAGGAGCCTTGAAACACGTTTATTTATTACGTTTGCTTGAAAAAACTAATTCATACCGTTTCAAATTGTTTGATAAAAATTTTAACGATCATACTTGTTATGAAATGAGATAGCGAAACGTGAATTCAAATACATGGTTGAAATACATTAAAAAGTTTTTTTAGGGTCGACTAATAAAATTTATTTTATAATCGGTGTCAATCATATTAATACTTTGAGCGAATTGAATTTTCTGCTTTATTCATTTTAAAAGTTTTTGTTAGAATCTAAAACTAATTGTAAGCAAGCAAACAACCCTATTGAAAAATTAGAACTTACAAATAAGTTATAATCGTTTTTCACGGACCTTAACTTGGGCCACAAAGTACATGCCTATAGTTGGTCTCACCGAGGAAATGAGGGTATAATGTGGTGACAACCGGTGCCTCCATCAAGGAAGCATGTGAATAAAAATTCATTTTATTTTATTTTTTTCTTCAATCATTTTTTTAGTTTATTCGCTTTGCTCGCTTAGGCCCCGCCTTGGACAAAGTGGATTTGATCATTGGGTTTTTATATGCACAATTGTATTATGCTTCTCGAAAGAAACTCGAGATGGCATAGTTTACATCGTTTCGAAAGATTGATGCCTCCTTCATCCTTTCTACACCTTGAGCCCTTAAAAAGCTCACCTTTTCTTTATCGATACATACGAATGAATAAAAAATTAGAGTAGCCTAAATAATTAAAAAACCTATTTTAATCCTTATTTTATATTTTTGCTAAATTTCAATTTATTGGCTATCGCATTTTGTATGCTCATTTATTTTTCTTTTTATTTCCTTTTTTTTTTTTAGAAAAAGACGCTGATCTTAAAATATATTTATCTAGCAGTTAAAATTTAAACCTCTGGTTGATTTGCACATTAAAATTCAGCTTCCCTCGTTTCTCGTTGCTAAATAATCACACGCCGAATTGTTATTCTCGAGTATTTACAACACTTTCATCTTTTTTTTCTTCGAGAAATCAGTCCTTTGAATAAATTTAACATATTTCACTATCAGTGTCAAACACAGCAACTGCGTTCCTAATCGTATAAATTGATGCGTAAACATTAAGTACTTTAAAAAGTAATTTGCAGAACACTTTGTATTCTCAAAATCATTATTTTCCAAGAACAAAGTCTTCTGTAAATTACTTTTGTTGTTTTGCACAAAAATTACACGATTAAAATTAAAGATAACTTGTTATCGATGCCAAACAATCTCTCCAATAACAAATGCCGTTATTCATCTACGAAAAGTCTATGAATTCTCAAATACCAAAATAAAAAAGAAAAAAATTATTGAAAATCAGTCAAAATGATTCACATACAGAATCAGAATTTCCAATTGGAAAAATTCATTACGCGTACAAAAATCAATCTTTCAAAACAATAAGGTCGGGCTGCCTCTCGATCGTTCTTAAAAAAAAAAATAAAAAAAAAAAAAAAAAAAATCGAAAACGCAAAATAATTATTCATGCTCGTGCGAACGGTTTTATGGACCTAAGTTAATTAGACATATAATAAAAGTGTAATGCAACGTATAATTATATTATAAACGACTACCTATTTACGTGACATATTACAAAAATGTATCGATTGACTAGCTTTTGATAAAATTATCCTCCATGGAGTTCTCAATGTTAGACAGTGCTTATTGAAATATTGCCTGACACACCGAGGCTCGACGCGTTTCTGTTTTATTATGCATAAAAATGAATCAGTAAAGACAGTTTTCACTTTAATGAAATAATTAACTGTTATAGTAAAGCTAAGTATATCGATCACAATAAAGTATTCCGTTAAATACAAAATATATTTTGTAAATATCTTTTGTTATAACGTCTACTTTCTATGCGATCCGAAATAAAAATGATTAGACACGAGTTTGCTATAAAATTTCGCTAATGATTGAACATATAACATTTGTAAACACGAAATACTTGGTGAATAATTAAAAATGGGAATTTGATTGAAAAAAGTAATGTAAAGTAAAACATTGGTTATTGTTTTAGATAATAACAGTGTTATCACGAGCGAGCTTCGGTGATATTTTAACTGTAGGATTGTTTACTGGGTGTAAAGTGTTTCGTGCCTCTGTGTGTGTACATGAACGAATCTATCGATGAGGCTCGAACAGTGCTCAGGGCCAGTAATCGAAAGGTCTCGTTTCTTTTTTTTTTCTTATGTAATCGGCATTTGCCACGCATTTTCTCATGTAGTCTTACGTCAATTAATCACCTAATACAATGTTTTTTAACGCTATGCATATAATCGTTACAATCTTGTTTATTTTACGCGTAAATCTTATCGTACTACAAAGTACTTGCACTATATTCGATACCGCGCTTTTCTATAAAGTTCATTATTATTTTTTTACTGGAAGTGCGAATACACATTCCTGTTACATCTCTCTCTCTCTCTCTCTCTCTCTCTCTCTCTCTCTCTCTCTCTCTCTCTCTCTCTCTTCTGTCCTACTCGCTCGCTTTCTCTCAAACTCGATTTTTTTTCAATTTGTTTTTCCACTCGCTATTTTGTTTTCCCTTTTTTCTGCAGTCTTCCAATTGTTGCATTCACGCGCACGCAGAACACACATTTACTAAAATGTCCAAGCAACGAAAACGCGTTTTCTTTTCATTTCATCTTATTCTTTTTCGGGCTTAGAGCAATGCATTCACGCATCTCGTTGCTTCATTCGTGTTCTTTTTTTTTTAGTTCTCTCGTTAGAACGCGTGAAATTGTCAGTCTTTCATTGTTTATACGTTAATTAAGAATAATTAATTTTAGTCTTACAGTTAGTAGGGTTCTTAACAGTTCGAAAGGCGCTTCTGACTTTTTAAAACTCCTCTTGTCAAATTTTATTTTTCCACTTTTGCTCTATTCCTTCGTTCAAGCGCTACGTTCGTACTAACAGCGAAAAATTTACGAAGGAAATGTATGCTTTTGTGTCATCCAAAGTCACAGATTTCGATATTTTTTTAACATATCGACTTGTCTAAACGTTAATTTAAAATAAATATATTAAATGCTGTATAATTTCGAGGTATGCCGTTTGAAGGTGTTAGCGAAATTTCATCATAATTCTTACTTTCAAAGATTTGTCATGTTTTCTAGTTAATTTCAATGCTAAGAAAAGAAATGCTCATTAAAAAATACTATTAAAATTCAACTCAAGTTGTCGCTATTTTATTGACATTCTGTAAATGCCATATCAATAATAAGGAATAAATAATATATATATATATACAATTTAAATTTAAATTCGACAAGTCAATCGGTAAAGTGAAGTTTAACACTTTGAAATATCTAAACTAGAAGAGATCAAATGCTCTTTTCAATTAAAACTTGGATGTATCAGTTTTTTCCCTTTTCTTCTTTGAACTTCGAGAGCACTCGAATGCCTACAGATGTTTGTCGATAAGACGAGATTGCACAAAAAAAGTTTATACATTTCTAAAATTAAATTCTAATAATTTTTTAGTTTGAAAGTTAGGCATTGTACAGAGATAAAAATTAGATAATTCTTATTTAGATATATGCCTTAAAATTAAGATGATATTTCAATTAATTTTATTCGGAATAATCAGTCGGTTAAACTAAGAATCATTTAACTTTCACTCTGTAAGTGTTGCATAATGTTCTAAAAAGTACCAGCGAGTTTTCAAAACCCGAAAAACGAAAAAACGCGAAATCTGTGCAGAAACAACAAAGCATACATTGTACAATGCGATTCTTCGCTTTTATCAGACGTTTATATCTTACGTTATTATATATATATATATATAATATAATCCTGCGACGGAGCTCCAATGAAAAATATACAATTACGAGAATAAACACACGCTGTGCTGGTGGTGCTATATTTTTATCTTCAGCACACGAATATATGAATCACAGACCTGCGTTCGTGCGCTTAGCTCAAGTCGATCGCGATGCGATTTTACTTCATTCCCGAGGACGATATAACAAATATATATATATATATTTATATGAGTCTTTTTTATCGTTATACAATTCTCTGCTGCGTGCAACGCAGACCTTCTTTACTTTACTTCTGAATACTATTTCGCATATAAAAAAAGACTTAGAAAATTGACAGTGTAGCTCAACTCAGGTTCTTCAAATTCATTTTAATAATTATTGTTTGCTTTGATGTTGCTCTTACGATATTTACCCACAATCTTTTACAGTATGATTTATAATCATAATAAACATTGTCTATTTTATCTTTACTACCTTCTATATAAAGACGGTGATGGTAAATGCAAGTATGTTAAAATGACAACAGTTATTAAAGCAAATTGAACGTTAAAATTTTTTAAATACAAAATAAATAAGTAAACACTTTTTCTTGAGACGATAATTATAATAAATTTTTTTGATAAAAATATTAATTTTCGCATAAAATTGTTTACCCGGTAAACGTTTTGACGAAATCCCCTATCGCACTAGTCATGAATACTTAAGTAGTTTAATAGGTGTTTCACAGAAAACCGTACCAAAAACATTGCACTAGTCCTCGCCTCGGAAAATTCGAAAATTCGCTGCAAATGACATCGGTGTACGTCAAGTACACATTCTGACGAAAATAAATTGACCGAAGTGGATTCAATATATACATAATATGTATGCATATCGATTTTCGTCGTCATTTTCTGTTCGATCGAGTGGAGCTCGGCGCATGAACGAGGTCACGAACTCTTCTTCATCGGAAATGACAAAAGGATATAATTGTCGACCTTTGAGAGAATCTCAATAGACAGAGCAATGCAAATATAATTTATGTTTGTTGAGTGATTAAAAAAAGTAATTCAGTCCATCTGTTAAAAGGGAAATAATAATAAACGAAAATTAATTATATTAGAGTATGATGCTTGAGAGCGTAAAATCAGAAAAATTCCATTTCCCGAAATGGATAACACAAAAACAATATTGCAAGTATATCGCATGGTTTGCCCTCCTTTTTTTCTTCTTTCAAAACATTCATACAATCATTCAATCACAAAAGAAAAAAAAAACTTTCATACTAACTCACAATCGCAATCTCTCCAATTTTTCCTCGCATGGTGCGAACCTTAAAAAGTCTTCTAATAATATGTGTATATATAATATATTCGTGTATATAATATATTTTATGAATATTACTGATTAAGTAAATACTAAAGGAAAGAATCTATCTTTCTAGTAGCATTTGGCTTGCCAAATTCTGTCAGTTCCGTATAAATAGCGTTAAACGTTTATTAGCACTTAGGACTCGAGGGATTATTGTCATTCACTCTATGATTGAACACATTCTCAACTGAGATCCAAGTTTTGTCTTTGTCTAAATAGAAATAGTTATCTCTCGTATTGCTCGACTGCTTGAGCGGTCAGAAAAAGATATTCGTCCGTGACAACAATCACCCGGGAGTCCTAGCGATATATAAGGTCTTTTGTTAAAGACATAAGCACTAAAACCTTAGCAAAAAGCCAGAGTAAACTTTTTCATGATGTGTTTTAATTTTTCAAGAGACTCACTAATTGTAGTTCCATGTGAAAATTTACTCTCGTCGTACCCCTTGCACATAATTTTTTTTTGTTTTATTTTTAAAGGGCTCGTAGCTTATATTTTTAATTATAGACTTATGGTAGTTTATAACTTTCACTTAAATCAAAATTAAACGTTAAAAATTGTGAGAATATGAATATTTTCATTTTCTTATTTGTCTTCAAAATATCAATTAATAAAAAACACCGATATTTTACGTGTGTTAGTTATTTTGCAGGGCTCATGTGCATAGAGAAAATACATAAGAGCTATGCCTGCTAATCGATTAAGCCTTTTCCAAGTGACTAAAAAAGTATCAAAATGAGGAATGTTTTTCATTAATTGATATTTAACTCGATTCTGTATTTCTATAATTCCTCGGTAGAATCGTCATTTTTTTTTGGTCAACTTTGGACCGCTGTTATTTTTATATTTTTCTTAAAAATTACGAATTATTCTCTACCGCACACAATCTATTATTTTACATATTGTTTGTCTCTAATGCCAGACAGTTGAGTTTATATGAGAATACATATGCTGCGCTTATCTTCTCCGTCTTTTACCTTTTTTTTGTCTCTTTTACTGCTTGTCTTCCAAAAATTATAAAAATAGCGCTAATCTGCTGCATAATTGTAGTTGACAGTATGAATGCAGGTCGTGAAATAATTGTTTCGAGTAAAATGAAATGCTTAGGCCTCGCCAAAGCCACCGATTGCTTGTTCAGTCATGCGCAAGCACAACGACTCCAAACGAGAGTTTATCTCTGGCTCCGTCGTCTCAATAGCGCTGCTAGAGTGTCCCAGAAAGTTGTCTCGAGGTGCACTGTAAGTGCGTTGCAAAGTTCTCTGAAGTTGCTGGAATTATTATTTTTACTAACTTATGAACTTTTCTTTAGTGTAAACAAATGATATGTCAAAAACTTAAATTATAATTTATTAAAAATATCTTTATAAATAAATTAAAAGAACTCTAGTTTAATATTCATTTATCTGTTATGGATATACATCAGCAGTCAATTAAAAGTCTATATAAAACTAAAAATATGTAGTTTGAAAATTAAAAAAAAAATTCTTTTAGATTTAGAAATGATCTTATCTTGACAGCAATAAACTTTGATAAAACTTATGCTAACAGTGAAACTTGCAAGTTTAATGAGTTAAGTAACATCATTGATACATAATAAAAATAAAACCTTTATCACCTGCTTATTCGCCTATTTCTTTTTTACTACAATCTCGCAATAAAGAATTTGCATGATTTTTCTTATATTTTGACAGCTTAAGTGTAAAAAATAATTTGGTCCAGTTCTTTCTTTTTTGGATTAAACAAAAATTAGAGCAGATGAGGAAATTAAAAAGCTTTACTTTTTGAAGTTACACATGTGAAAGTATCATATATATTTATATGCGAAGTGCAAGACTTCGACCGTCTATAACTTTCAAAATTATAATCTTTGGGGGGAGCAAATACGTCTAATTTTTTTTGTTTCTCTGCCTAAAGATTATAATTTATTATTTTAATATTTAAATTAATTATTATTGTACCTCTAAGCTAGTTTCCTGCAGGCTGGGTCGCTTTTCGGGAGCTTGAACCGGTTGGAGGTTGTTTTGGTTGGATGATTGACTGGAACTTGATTGCAGATACGGCGTCGATATACTGTTCCTGTGCGGTGTAACCATAAAATTGCTCGATGACTTGGCGTTACCCACATGGACAAGATTCAAACTAGGTTTTCGGCTGTGTTGCTGTGAGTTGCTGTATCTTCGGCTAAAGAATGCGTGATTATGTTGCCATCTGTAAAAATTAAATACTTTTATTGCAATTTCAGAACATTTTAAAATTCAATATTTTTACTGCTTTTTTAGATTTGTATATTTAAAAGAGCTTGTCAAGAATATTACAATAATAAAAAAAATAATACTAAAACTTTATTTATCTTAACAATAATAAAAGATATTTTACTTAGGAGTAGGTCTTGGGTTGCCCAGACGACTGCGCCATTGTTGGACCTTTTCTTTTTGACTCAGCGTAAAGCAATCATGCTGCGATACTTTCTCAAGAATATTTATGCAGGAACACAAAACTGCATCATCTACGTTTTCCAAAGCTAACCTGCTACATACTAGAAAAAAGCAGAAAAATATTTTTTGTATTAAATAAATTAATAAATATACATTGATTTATATCTTCAATAAATATGCTTTATTATGGTAAAGAAAATGACATTACTAAAAAGTAAGGGCAAATGACCAATTATTTGTCTCTAACTTACGTTTGCCGAGTACTTTTGTAAATTGGGCAGGTATATCCTGACTGTCATTCTCTTGGCTTGGCTTTAGAGGTGTTGCCAGGATCGCTTTAAGTTCGTCTAGTGCGCCGACCAGTAGTGGTTTCTGGGCGAAAGATGCGGACTGATTTGCTTCTCGCTGTGGCTGTACCAAGTCCTTCTCAAGATTCTGCAAAGTCTGATAGCGCTGCTGCAACTTAGCAATCGATAAAGCGAGCTTGTGCCGAGCGCCTTTAGTCACTCCTTGATCAGCAAGTCTTTCCTCTGTAAGTTCGAGCATCTCTTCGTAGCTCAGATTAGTGAACAAATAACTGTACTTGTGAAGACGCAGAGTTTTCAACCATGACGGAACATCTGTAGAAATTAATTATTTTATTTATATTTATTTCCCTATTAAGTAAATTTTACAGACAAATTTGACCGAATCAAAGTCTTTTTTCGATATTTATCATTTAAAAATTTTTAATTTAGAAGTATTTGAAACTCACCTCTCATACCTGTAGCTAAGGGTCGAGAAGATGCTTCATCTAAACGGCCTTCACTACCACTACTCGCGCATGAACTCTGGGGACTGAGAGGACCCAACCCAATTAAAGCAGCTGTTTAAATAATAAATAAAAATTAATATAGAAAAGTTATAGGCAATTACGAAAATATTTTAAAAAATTTTTAATTTACTGGAATGATCTCCGGAAACGCTGAAGCTTCGTGCCTTGTGCCTTGTTGAAATATTTGAGTTTCCACTACGCTCAATAATTTCCGGTTGATGTGAAGAAGCTACAGGTGGTGTTAAGCTATTCGAACGTCGCTGACGAGTAGCAGGAAGTTGAAATTGAAAGTTGAAAGGTGTTCCAGATTGAGCACCATACGCTTGAGTTATTTGATCATTCTGTTTAATATTTTTTTGCCATGTTGTGTCCCACCTAAATAATAATTTGATATAATTTTTTTCATAAATAAGATTAATTTTTCATTGACCTACCTTATAGTAGTGTTATTAGTGTACTCTTCAATATTATGAATTGGTTGTGCATTGCTAATTCTGTCTTCAAGTTGTCTAAGCCATTGAGTTAGCGTACGTCTATCTTGATTACTAATAGCAGGATGAATGAGAGTATAGCTAAGAAGCTGCTGTGTTTGCTCTGTGTATTGACCTGTTGTAACGCAATGGCTAATCAATTCAGGTATGACTACTAAATAAGACTGTTTGCATTCAACATTTCCTGGTCTAAGTAGTGGAAGATGAGTAAGTAGTTGATTTATGGCGACTTCTGTTGTCTCGGACAACAACGAATTGATGAAAACTGAAAATGTGCATTACTAATTACATTTCAAATACTATTTATAAAAAATATAATTATAAATTTAAAAACTGTTAGAATATAGATAATAACAAGAAGCAAATTATTCATAGGTAAATTTTTCTATAAATTAAATTTACACCAATAACTCTAATATTTCTTAATTTTTGTATTAAAAATTTGTGTACTATATAAGTTCATTTAATAATTCAAAATTCATTAAATTTTAAAACTTACCAGGGTTATTGGCATTTAGCTCTTGTGAGTCTAACTCTGAGACTGATTGCAGAGAATGTTGAACAGCCTGTGCAAGAAATCGAGCCTGAACTGCTGGAATCCGTCTTAATAAGGCATACAGAACAACTGTTTGCTCGCACTCATTCCACTGAGAAAAGACTCTTGTCAATTCGCCCACCTGCTCGCAAAACAAAGCTCCTGGAGACCATTTCATTTTGTACAGCTCACCTGCAACAGTAAAAATACATATATTATTTATGATATTAAAATAAGTATACTCTTATATATTATTTTTTCAATACTTTTCTATAATCATTAAATAAATTTATCTAAAACTGATTTTTAGATTAAAATTTAAACGAGACAAATTTATAAATAAATAAATTATATTTAAACTGAAAACTTGATACGATTAGAAAAAGAATTACCTAACTAAAATTATATTCTAACTTAGTTAATAAATTTAAATATTAAGAATTAAACTATTTATAAACAATGCTACTTCAAAAGTTTTTGTTTTTATAACTTGTTACGAGTTATGAAAATGAAAGAAATAATTAGTATACAATAACATAATACAGTAATCGCCAACATTAGCAGAAATATTTCAATAATTACAATTCATTTCAAGAGATAATTTTAGATTTATTAGTAGATATTTTATACTCGCTTTAATTTATATATACTTTATAAATATTCTTGTGCCTGTTTTGTAATAAATAAATAGAAAATAAAATACAAACCCATAAAAATGTACAAGAAAATATGAATAACAAAACTATGACTATGCTCGCAGAAGTGAAAGTAAGAAGATTTCAGTAATTTACAGAAAGAGAAAATTGTACAGCTTCTAGTATTCAAACAATTCATAAAGTTTATAATACTTAAATTTGAATCTATTATGACAGATTTATCATAATAAATATATGGATGACTTTGTAAGATTTTATCAAGGAATTAAATTTAATTGGAGAAAAGCATAAAAATTTTTCCTTTGAAAACTATTAAATCATTCAATTTCTTTATATTGATAAGTCTTAAGAATATCAAAGAGTATACTAGAAAATCTAATAATTTTATAACTAGAGTTACATCAAAACAAGCTAACCATTTAATAAAACAACGCAATCCATGTAACATATGTAATCCGTGCTGCCAGATCTAACTTGAATTCCTCTCTATTCTTAATTGTACGAACCTTTTATGGACTACCTTACACACTTTATAAGAGAGAATACGCCGCAAACAAGTTTTCACCGATTCCAATAAAACCGAGCGAAACACGTTCTATCTCTATCAGAAGCCATAGGAACTAAAGTCGCCTTCAAATAAGCATATACACAAACTCCAACAGCTTTGACGTACACACACTCTCGGATTACTCGCGGATATAACTATCTTTACTGTATATAATGTACAAGAGCACGCAAAATATCTGCAATTGTAACAAGGAAAAAAAAACACAGTTCATTAACCTGCTGCAACACAGTTTACAAAGCATGTGTGTAGTGTGTCGACAATCTGATGAACCGCAGCCACACGAGAACAGGGAGGAGAGTAGAGAAAGAAAAAAAAATAAACAAGGTGGCCGGGCTCAAAATACGGAGCGCATCAACCATCAAGGACGCGGCTCACGCGGCTATACGTAGATACACTCGCATGATACCACGAATACACGCGAAACTCGCGCGCCGAGTCGTACTGTGTTTTCGCCGGAACATGCAAAGTGCGCGCGCCGCTCCTTGATATCAGTACACAATATATACCTATATGTATACCATGCAAGCGATGCTTTCTTCTCCTCTGTCTAGCTTTCCGACTTCGCGGTATACTTACCTATACATGCCTTTCAGTTGGTCCTCCCAGCGCAGAAGAAACACCATGAACATGTGTGGGGATGTTTTTGCCTGATAACGTATATGCATGTATAAAAAGAGTGTCGGTTATTTGACGGTCATGTGACTCAGTAGCATGACGATACCTTTAGAAAGGAGCGAAAATTTGAAAATAGAACTCGAATAAATTTTTTTAAATAACTAATAGCAGATCAGTTGGTGTAAAAAACGCTAACAAAATTTAATCAAAGTATATTTACAACTCGCTGCAGCTATTATTGTAACATTTTATATCCAAAAAATAGTATCTGGAAGAATATACTTCGGTTGAAGCTTATTAAATACAGAAAATTCATTTTATTGAGATGATTTGTTTGACTCAAAGACCTCTGGTAAAATATTACATGCGTTTTGTTTATAAACCAAGTACATGTAATAATTATTACTGATTGGCAGTATAAATAGGTTGCCGATGTTAAAAATTCTAAAAGAAAGAGGTACTGTTCGGAAGATTATAGCCATAAACGCGCACATCTCTATTGCCAACACAATATCAGTACTATCAGTAGTAAAAGGCAATCACCAGATAGACCTGCTATTCCTGGAAAAGCAAATCCATATATGCGAAACGCCGGCACCGATCTACTTGCTTTTACTTCGAAAAAATTAGACAAGACAGCCGATGACGCCCAGGAGCAAGGACCGCGAGCATAGTGAAACCAAGCAAACAACAAGTCAAAGGCGTCCTAGGAAGTTCGTCACGAGCGAGTCCTCGAACGAGCTCGTCACCGTACCGCGAACACAATCGTACAACACAGATCTTCACCGATGCGAGATGCGCGCGCACGCGCTTTTGCCTCATCGCGACGACACTTCGAGGGAGACACGCAACTCACCATACATGCACACACGTGTATATATATATAA
The DNA here is from genome assembly GCA_900490015.1 of Megastigmus stigmatizans. NCBI lineage: Eukaryota > Metazoa > Arthropoda > Insecta > Hymenoptera > Megastigmidae > Megastigmus > Megastigmus stigmatizans. The sequence continues at coordinate 574 of UELV01084485.1, read as the reverse complement.
GTATACGAAGTCTCTCTCTTGACCAGCGCAACGAGCCTCGCATCCGGCAGGGTCAAGTTTGTTTACGGAAAATCGCAAACTACCGCAACTCCCATTTATTCGCGCCCTACCTGCTTATAATTATACATACTCGTCATCCTTCGCGCTTTTTTCGTAACAATCGACGACAATCTTCCTCTACATCATAATTCTTCAAACTTCTTGATGCTCGAATCCAGATGTACATAATACACAGTCACAGACACACACACACACACACACGCATTCGAACGAACTGATCGGAGCGGAGGGGGATGGCGTCGAGAGGGGAGCGAAAGAGAGAGAGAGCTTGTGAAACTCAAAGTTGTATATCTATGTAGATATATATCGACTGTCTCGAGGACGTTTACCCCTGGCGGAGCCCATGCGTGCTCACGCTCGACGAAATTGCGTTTTTGCATGAATTGATGTACCCTGCGCGGATGTCGCTGATTAGTACGTTGCATTATTCCATTCTGAATTTTTTCTCTATATTTAAACACGTTTTAACAGCGAGAAAATTATATGTTTATAAACATATATATATATATATATA
>UELV01084326.1:0-18481 GCA_900490015.1 Megastigmus stigmatizans | reverse complement strand
GGGGGGGGGGGGGGGGGGGGGGGGGAGAAGCGCGGGCCCGCGGGGAAGAGCGATAGCCGCATGCAGCCGCTTAGCGCGCTGAGCTTAGCGCTCGTCAGAGGAGAGGGAAGAAGCGAGAAGGGGAAGGAGCGAGAAGGGGAAGTCACGGACCCAGGGCATGAGTGCGGAGCCAGCGACTCTCCCCTTATTTATTCCCGTCCGAACAGTGTCACGCGCACCGTCAACCGCCGCTCCTCTCACTTCATTTCTGTTTTGTGCCTCTTGTCTCTCGGGCGACCCGCACATATCGTCGACTACAAGCAGCAACAGCCATAGTAGTCGCAGTGCAGTAGTCTAGCAGCCAGATCCACAGCGCCCAGGAAGCAGCAGACCCAAGAGGAGATGAAGCTGACACTATTTACGTGAGTAGACATGCATGCAATTAGCGCGCTCGATTTCGCAATCGCGTTAATCACGTGCACTACACCATGGCGGCTGTCCGCCTGTGGCAGAATGGCCTGGACCAGCCAGCGATACTCTCAAGTGCACCCGCTCGTTTTCCTGCCATCTTTCGCAGCACCTTTCCAAAGCCTCTGGGTACTCGCACTGTTTCCTAGTCGTTCCCGAACTGAAAAGAAACGCGCCCAGCAGAGGCTTAAGTCAGTAACTTTTTGGGGATGCGCGACGTGACACGCATAACTTTTAAGTGCAATTAGATTTCACTTTGGGTCGCCGACCCGCCGACCAAACGATTACCATACTTTGGTGCAGAATTTTAAAAAGGCGCATTAGAGTTCGTAGCCTCGCGAACGAGCGCAATTTTAATGTTTCTGCCAGCTAGAAATGTACGCGCAGCCTAGACCCCCAGGGGATTCAATAAGAAAGTAGTCGTTCATTGATTTATGTTAGTATGCGGTAAACGTTGCCGTTTAATAATTATAATCATGGAAATAAATTAGCTTTCAGCGAAACGCAAGATTTGATATATATACATGATAGGATTTTTGTAGATATAAATGACTGTTCCGCTCGAACCGAAATCCCGGAGAAGTTGCCATTACAAATCCTTGCAGCAGATAATTGTCAGTTTTTCCCTAATTCCAACACTCTCGATTGGTAATATGACCAGCAGCGCATTAGCTTGGGTTGAGATCATAAGTGACAAACTTGACTGCTCGCAAGAGCCCAAACATTGTACGTGAAAGTCGAAGAATTTATTGGGACATATATCAACAGTTGTCTTTACCTCGAGGCTCTCTCCGAGTCCCGTCGAGCCTCGCTCTTTCTCGATACATTCCTAAAGGATTATCCCGAGGCGAGAGATTACGGTACTCACTCTGCGCTTTGTGAGAGTTGGCGCTTGCGGATCGAATACGTGAAAGGCCGTAAAAGGCGAGGATTCGATACAAGACGATGCGTCGCCGCCGGCAACAATGGCACAGCCGCACATTGTCATCGTTGAACTATTACATGCATTACGAGAACGCCGGCACACACTCACCCGGAGATGAGACGACCATACCCGATACACGCGACCGTATATGTAGGCGCAAGCACGCGGCGTAGGCGCAGGTTACGTAACCCCGACCTATTCTCCATATAATACGGGCGGCGTAGGCTTTCGCGGCCGCGACAATAATTCTGTAGAATCCTGCTTGATTGGAAAGTCCGATACACATCCACCGGCACTTTCTAATATCCCGCCAGATAGGCTGATCGCTGAGGCGCACTCGTATCGCGGCAGGGGCAACAGCTGCACCAGCGGCGAAAAGGCGAAGATGATCGGGGGACGCGCGCGCCACCCAAAAGACCTCGGGCCCATCTTCTGGCGGTCGTCGGATGATTGCGCCACCTCGCTCGGGCCATCGGCGATTTGCGATTGCTACCGAAAGCGCCGGCGCCACTGCGCGAGCCAGCGAAACCTCGCCGCGGGCGCTGCAGCCGCGACAGCTGGCTTCACGTCTCGCACGGATTTAGCAGGTGAAAGTCAGCGGCACCGCATTTGTAACTTTATCCAGAGTATACGTCGCGGGCGCGTCTAAATGTGCGGCGGGCGTATGGCGAAAAAAAAATCGAGAGCGAGCCAGTTGAGCGAGAGTGTCGAAATGAACGCGTGGCTCATCCTCCGTCTAGCGGAGCTTATACATAAAGGAAACGCGGCTGCCAGGAGCCGTACGCAAATCCGGAAAGTGTTCTCGAGGCCGCGAGCCCGGGCCCCCGAGGCAGAACTGCGCCAGTAAGCCGGTTCTCGCAGAAGTGACATGCTAATCGCGAATAGCGATAGTCCGTTGAGGTGGTATGTGTGCAGGCTTGGTCGTGCCTTTCCAAGTCAGCTCCTGTGCAGCCGGCTGCAGTGGCTCGCCCACTAGTCCGAGCTGCAACAATGGGAAAATGGAGAAATAATCGCTAACCTCTGTATAGTCCGAATTCAAAGGCTCGAATTACGCGCGCCGTAACGATTCCGTGACAGGGAAACACTTCTCTCTCGCAGCACACACTTGCTTGAGGAAAAATTGAGTAATCAACGGAATATATCCTATTTCTATAGTTATTATGGCATCGGGGGAACTTCTGTAATAGCTACCATTTATTGAATTTTATGGCCGCCAAAGGATTGCTGGCCAATTGTTGTCTTTAGGAATGAACTTTCTGCTGGCTTAGCTCGTAAATCAATGCTCGATCTCTCGTGTTACAGTTTTGTTTACGGCCGAGGGAGTCGGGGATTTTAATGGAACGCCGTCTGCAGCGCTCCCACTGATATAAACCCGTTTCTTTCCTACTGCACTTTTGCTATGCACGGGCTCGCACTTGACGATAGATATACGTCAGGCATTTTCAACCGAACGATCGAGCTCTGCTCGAAACTCGCTTGCTTTAATGATTCAATAGGCTAGTAAAATTATTTTCAAGGTTCAGTACTGTCATTAGAAGCAATGACAGTATTTTGAAATTGATATAGAATATTGTGTGTATGCTATGTTTCCATACAACTTACAAGATTGTGCTGCTCGTAGAACCGTAGTAAATTTGTAATAAATTTGTAGAATGCAAACACAGCAACAAAGTGGGTAACAAGTCAAAATGTATGTCATTTAAATAATAACAGGGATTGTGATCAACGTAAAAAGGAACTTTAATTAGGAACTTTTTTTACTATATGTTTGTTACTCTATGGCTTAAAATATTTGAATGAGAATCTAAATCTATCATATTTTTGCTACAAATAATCAAGTACAACAAAATAATAAATTAATATAACCATTATAACAAATTAAGTTTATAAATAAGAAATGTATATTTAGTCTGAATAAATACATTCTCTTAGAATCAACACATCTGTTCAATCGTGTATTGTACTTGTAAGATTTGAAATTGATTAAATCTTAATTGGGAGTCGAATTAAATGTAAAATTCTTTAAAGTAATATAGTAGTAAGTGTACATATTGCGCGTATCATGTACTAACATGTTTTAAGATTCGAATTTTATTAAAGCCCATTTTTTAGATTCAACTGTTTATAAAACTCACAGTAAACAAATTGAAAACTTGTTTTTACAATTAAAAATTTGTGTCCCTTCGGTCAGAAGTTCTACTAGCGTCACTATTTTTTATCGCAAAAAATTAATTAGCATTATATTGAAATAAGTCGACACTTATTAGTCTGCTCAGTTATGACGTATCGGTATGCAGATAGTATTATAATTTATATTAAGATGCACTTTTTCAAATAAAGATTTTAACGTTTATAAGTGGTTTCTGTCAGTTAGAGCTTACCTAACTCTCGCCAATATCACTTGTGCTCTCGCTGCGCACACATGTATAGGCTTTCTGATTGGATTTTATCAAATTGTCTGACTGTTTCAGAAGCACTAAATATTGCTATGGTTTAAAAATTTACACTACCATGATGGACATAGAACATTTAAAGGACTGTGAATGTAAATAACATTGAAAATCGTTCGCATTAGCTTCGTATTTAATACAAAGAAGTTTCTTGGAAATTTAATACGTTAATGTTGTCTTTTCAGAAATTCGAACTAGGTAGTCTCGTTTTAAACATATTTTTTCATCAGCTATTATCATTACTTCATTGTACATATACATAATTAGTTTCATACCCAGAAATTTTTGAAACTTATTAAATTTTATAATCTAATTAAAACCTGAATTTATAATTTTTTTGTTGTTTTAAGAACCACACGGAAAGAGGGTTTACTAGAATAAATCGGCACCAAAGAAATAACCACCAAAAATTAAGCTGATAATAGTACATATCGTATTATTTCCAGAACCTATAAACTGAACGCTATTTCATGATGTCGTCATCTACTGATTTTTCGGTGCTGGTATGGGAACAACTTGTACCAATCGTAAGAAATTAACGTGTCAAGTACTCTAAGTCAATAAAGAGTATATTTGAGTGTCACTTTTTCAAGAGAAGAGAACCTTCTCTCCGTGCAACCTCAAAATGAAAATATGTTTACTTTTAAAATCAAACCGCATGTTTTACTATTTCGGAAATCTTCCGAATTCTCGAAAAATGCGTTCAAGAAGTAGCAAGACGCGCTTATTCTTAAAAGGACGATGTAAAGAATGTCGGGCGCAAATACATCATTTGACTCGTCTTGGTAAATAAAAATACGTTGCGAAAATCTCAATTAAGCGCGCGATACAAAGGAGCCTGAGACAAGACACTCGGGCCCTGGTAAACCATATATCCACGGCGTTGAAAAAGTTCGGCCGGTCCAAAGAATCGTGGTGCGAGGCGAAAAAAATCATCGAAAAGCGGAGGAAAGGTGGCAGCGACGTTCTCGTGCTTCTCGGTTAACGATCTGCCTCTAGCTGGTTAGTCAATGCTATTTGCGACTTGATTACAGCCTGTTGGCGATCTGCCTGGTGGCAGTGTGCAGTGCGATCGACACCGAGTACGATTACGAGGAGGAGGTAGCAGCAGCGGCTCCAGCAGCGCCCACGGCCGCCAAGCCGGCCACCGCAGTACACAAGCCCGGCAAGCTGGGCGGTCTACTTTCCCCGAGGAGCCGCGGAGCAGGACCGCTGGCCGCCAGGAAGTCTCCCGTCACCGTGAGTATATTATTATTAGCCCCCCATCGCTTTTGAGTAGCATGTACGCGAAAGAATAACGTGCAGGGTCAAAGGCCCGATCACCTTCTCACATGTGTCCTGCCGTTATACCGCATTATAGGCAGCTGCCTCTCTCTCTCTCTCTCTCTCTCTCTCTCTCTCTCTCTCTCTCTCTCTCTCCCTCCTTCCCTCCTTCCCTCCCTCTCCACGGGTTTATCACACTCGACGTACGGGGAGCGATAAATTTCGTCTTCGCTAAGAGGCAGAACTGCTATTCCCACAACCAGTCCATAATAAAGATGATAAATTGGATTTTTATACCTTTTTTTCCAGAGAAATTTTATTAAAGCCAAGTCATTGGTCTTTCCTCTCGGCTGACACGCTATAATGGCCTCGTTATATTGAATTTATGCAATTTATCCCCATGCATGCCTATCTCATTGAGGCACTCGTCAGTGATATACAAGCCTTGAAAAAACATTTCTTTTTGTTTTTTATAAACATACAGCTCTTTATTTGTATAGAAGTTCTAATTCACAGTTACAGAAATACGCATAAACCATAATAAGCTATTAAAAATATAGCATACTAATATCGCTTCATATATAGAAACCGTCTCGTGGTAGTTATTGACGATTTCAAACTTTTTTAAGGCCCCTCTAGGAACGCCTAGCACCAAGTCGACCACAACCACCGAGGCGCCAGCAGAGGAGCAAGAAGAGGAATACGACGAAGAAGGCGAGGAAGGCCCGAAGCAGGATGTCGTTACAACAACCACCAGCACTGAGCCACCCAAGAAGCTCGGTCGCGGAGGTGTCGTCAGGCCTTTCAGGTCGGTATCTTTATGGTAATTACTGTAATTAGATAAGGCCCATTTTAGCGTGTAACCATTTCGAAAATCATCTTGATGACGTAGATTTTTTTCCTTGCTCCTTTGAATGTGAGTTATACAAAAGAGGCTCGCGCAATAACTTTAACTTTTCCTATTTTAAGAAAAGTTTCAAATGACCTTTTACATTTAATATATCATAATTAAGATATAAATCTTGTTATTATTATTAAACTATGTTAACAAAAACTGCGAAGGAATGAAGTAATATTTCGAAGAATAATACTTTATAACTTATTACTATAAATGTACAGGTACAATTTTTCTCTATTTTCGACGAGAAAACTTTATAAGTTCTGACAAGTTAATAGATGAGGATAGCTTTAGAATGCTCTTCCGATTAACACGTTTTACCCAAGTATTTAGAAATTATTTATAAAAAAACGTCGCTTAACGTATCGCTTTCTCAAAGTGAAAGTAGATTGAGGTAGAGTAATTTTTTCAGTATTTAAATGGTAAAAGTCATTTTTAAATGAAGTTAAAGAAATGTTTTTGGTATTTAATGAATTTTGTATCATTATCTGCTGAAAAATCTTTATTTACCTCATTATATTGTAATAAATTTATAAATAAAAAATCCCCTGGCTTTAACTTTTCAAACGAATGATGCAATTTTCATTTTCTTAAACAAATACAATTTACAGCAGTTGAGTAATATTTACAACAAAAGCGTGTACGCGTTTTCCTAACCAAATTTTATGTTTATAAATTAATGCAGGTAAGTCCTTTCATATTCAAGAGTAACGTTAAAAAGCGGAATATTTATACAAGCCTTTAGTAATTAATTAACTTCTATGCATATACACTTGATTTTTTATCTCGTCTTAAATTAACTTCTAAGCCGATCTTCATTTCCCAGGTCCAACTTTTCTTCCTTAAAAAGTTCCGCATGAATTAAGAGCTTTGTAAATTTTATTTAGTTTCATATTTTATTAACATTTAATTTACTTAGTTGAAAATAAAATTTAGTACTTTCCGTCCTTATTCCTTGTAACGACATTAAACTAGTCTTGTTAAATAAAAAGAAATATAAAATTCTATTAATCACTTCTTTTTATTATGCTTAAATAAAATTATCATATTTTGTTTCAGTCAAACAAAGTTAATTCAATAATTTTTCAAGACTGCATATTCGATAAAAGTGCATAATCATATTCATATTGGTAATGGTTATGGCGCTCAAAGTCGTTTTAGCGTGGTTATTGTTTTATTTTTATATAAATTAACGACTAACATGCAAAATTGTGGCTCCGACTTCCCCTTAAGAGAACCATATAAATAGGATTTAAGGACTATTTAATCATTACAAATAAGGATTTTTCTATTTTTAGGGAGCTTCCTTAATAATAATATGCATTCAATACCACATGTAATGACGTTCTATATGTAACAGATATATCTTATATGAATTAAATTAATGTAGAGTAATGAAAGATAACAAAAGATTTAAAAATTGGTATATTTGAAGTAATTGGTGATTTCGTTTTTAATATTATTCAGGTTTTTGCTATATTTATGGAGTTTTCGATAGTTTTTTATATTCAGTTTTATACTCTAAAAATCCGAGTGGGGGTACTTTTTACATTCTTATTCTGCTAGAGCCTTTAAGTAATCAGTACAAAAAATGTTTATTTTTAATAACACACAACTGCTACTCTGACTGCTAACTAACAAAAAAAAACATTGTTCTAAAAGTTAATCAATTAAAATGGTCATTAACAAATTATATATTTTTAAACGGTTAGATTTAAAAATATATAATTTGTTATCGAATATATATATTCTTATATTCTTATATTTTATACCTGTAAGAGAAGTTGTAAGACTCAAACTGCTCTTGTAAGTCTCAAACGGCTTTATGCACTCGGCAAATAATTTGCACGCTTAGCACACAAATGGTTTCTACGAAAAATCTATGGTTTATACGAAAAAACTAACACGAAAAGTCGAGCTTTGCTTACTCAGTTAATAAATAACTTTAATTTATGTATATATAGTTATTTTTTATAAATTCAAAAAGATTCAAGAATCACTTTAGGTTTTCTATTATTTAGATAAATATTGCAAAAAAAAAATATATTTTGGCTGACTCTAATTCATTTTGACATATACCCTAGTTGCTCATATAATGTATTTTATTCATGACTAATTATAAGGTTTCATTTACAGTAACTATTTAATGTTTTCCAAACGAAACAATAAAAAAGAAAAACTTTCTCAGGTTTGTCGAATTTGTAAAACCTATCGATCATTTAGTGCTTGTAATATTTACTATTGAAAGTTGCATGGGGCAGTGAGGAAGGGGAAATTATTTCCCCAAATCATACCCCTCCTCATCCCCCTCGCTTACCTTAATTGCTATTAGTAATTAACGATTGCTATAATTTTTGATTAAAAAAATGCAATTAAAACTTCATATATCAATTTAACAGAGGTCCACAAAAAATACACTTTCTATGTATTTCGGCCTTCTAAACACGAGCTTAAAATAAAAAATAGGGGTCGGCCTGCGTCTTTTCGAGAAAACAAAAAAAAAACGATAAAAATCAAGTTTTCTCAACTTTAGCTAGTTCAAATGCGAATATTGACTAGTCAATTAACTTTTATGTTTTTTTTTTTTTCAAAACGCCGTAGAATACCAAGGAAAAATTGTAGATAACTCTTTTTTTCAATTAAAGAGAAATAATTGTACTTTTATTTGTAATTATTAAAATTATTAAAAAATACCTCCATACTAGTTAAGTTGAAAAATGTAATATTTAACTTTTTTTTAGTTTTTTCGAAAATACGTACGGAGACCCCTATTTTTTAATTGAAATTCGTGTTTAGAAGGCTAAAATACATACGAATAAGGTGGTCTCAACTCCAGTTTAAGGTACTTCTTTTTGAGGGTATAATAATATTAAATATCCAGTAGAATAATATTAAATAAATTAGAAGAATAATAAAGTTTAATTGTAAAATTAATTATATAGTTATAAGTTTTTCAATTTTTTGCAATAAAATAAAACAGAATAATTTAAGAAGATATACATAACTTACGAAAAGGAGTATAAAATAGCGCTAGCTCGAATGTAAGCAGAAAAGTGACAAATATGAGCTATTTCTGTGTATCGTAGTTTGTTGTAGAGAAAGTAATGATGAAATAATAGACGGTGATAGGAAAAAGTAAAAATATGTGCACAATGAAAGGAAAAGAGCTAATCTTGAAGGTTAGCTTGGCGCGGTAACGCGTCCCATGTGTCACCGACAGGCTAGTTCAAGCTATCTGTTACGGCCTAATGTTAAATTTCTGAAAATTCAAACATGAAAAAAAAATTTGGTCGCATATGAAATTAAATTTTAAGATATGTTTCCTGTTTTTCCAACTCGATACGAAACGGCAAACATGGCAAAAAAAAATTGTAAAGTTGTAAAAAGTTTTTTTTTGTTTTTTTTTTGTTTTTTTTTGTTTTTTTTTCCCAAAGAAACTATAACTCCAATCAGATTATGTTAAATGGGAGTAATGGGAAAGATGTAGGTATTAAAAAGATCGTAATAAAGATGTAAATATTAAATTAACCGTTAAAAATCGGGTTCCCCAGAAGTCGTTCAAATTAAAGTTTGAATACTTGGTATTTACTATTATAAATATAGCCCACTGCAAGCTAAAAAAGTACTGTTTCGAAAAATTGAAAAATATATTATTTTTCGAGATATATCGATTTTTCAGAAATTTTGGGAAAATCTCTGACAGAATTAGATTTTCAAGTGTATGCGGGGCTATATCGATCAATCCCAGACCTTCACAAAACATTATGAAAAAATTCAGACATATTCTTGAGGTAAAATGCAACAACTTTTTTTGTATTTACTATTTTTATTATTTTATCAGAAAATTTTGAGATAAAAAATCACAAAGATTTGAAAATTCAAAAAAATTCCGTTTTTGGTATATCTTTGAGACTTGATAGCAATTAGACCCTTGCACATACAGGTCTCTCAAAATTTAGAAACATATTTTGGGCCTAGAATGCAATATTTTCCCAAAGTTTCAGCGATATTAAAAATTTTTATTTTTCCGTTCGCTTGAAATCACCCATATACATATGAAGTTTGTTCCTCCTTATTCCTTGACTTCTGTGGATTTCAATAATTCGGCTATGAAAGAATAAAATTGAAGAAATTATTAAAAATGAATTTGTATTAAAAATTATTTTTGAGAAAACTGCACGTTGATGAATTTATTTTTTTTATCTACTTATTTTACCAGTAACATCTACATTAACAAATCCAATAGAAGTATACACAGATACTTGTACATAGGCCGGTATACATATAATTAAAAACTAAAAATTTAAAACTAATTGAATACAAACTGATTGACGATGCTTTGAATTTTTTCCCAACAATTAGTTCATATAATTAAATGAATTGCTCTTTGATCATTGTTGCGAAAAAGTAATGTGTAGTGCATTTGTCTGCTTTATTAAATTATATAAAAATTTTCTGAATGTATATTATGAATTAAAAGGTCGAACGAAGATCTACTGGCAGCACTAAAGAGGCGCCGCGCGCAAGGCGTTACAGCAAGTCACCCACGAGAGTCCTCGACAACTCAAGTTCCTACAGATGCAACCCAATCGAAATCTAAGTATGCTCACTTGACTCTTAAAACAAAGAAAACCTCTGATAGTACTTAAATAGTAGCTTCTAGAATTAGCAAGAGAAAAAAAAATGCTTAATTATTATAAAAATGTAACAATTAATGATAAGGTAAAGCATATTGACCATAAAAAAATATAAATTATAGCAACCGCAATTTTCTGCAAATATTGTTTTGAAACTACTTATTTTGACCATATAAGTGTAATTAAAAATTTTACACGAATTTGAACTTTCCATAGTTCAGAAAAAAAATTTCCCTTTGTATTTCAATACCTTATAGTATAATTTTTTATTGAAAATGAAATTGCTATTCTTGCAAAGTGCAATAGTTGGATCTGTAAAGCCTGGATTCGGCTTGGGTATTAATGAGTTAAACGTCGACATCTAGCTGAACATATAACTTATTTTACGATCATTTAAAACGGCAAATAATAGATTGTTAAATCGAGATCTAAATTCGCATCTCACACACATAGAAAGCGTGAGAAAGAAATAAGCACGGAAACCGAGGTCGCACTTTGAAAGAATAACGAAACCATCTAGGTCCAATAATATTTTGTAAGGCGTGCTAACTCATTAACTGCCATTGCACCGACAGATCCATTTCCAGCGGACGAGCAAAGAGCGGCAACGCCAACGAGGTGCCCAAGAGCACGAGTCGCGTGAGATTCGGGGCGGCACGCGGCAAAGCGACGGCAACGTCACCCGTCCAGGAGGAGGCCCAGGAAACCCGCTCCGAGGACGTCCAGGTCAAGTCCAAGGCCTACCGAAGAGGCTGAGTCACGAACGCGCGCCGCCGCCGCGACCGAGGAGCGCTCTTGCATAAGAAGATCGGATCATCATCGGCGAGCACGCTCCCTGATACTTTTCCTCTCGTCCATTTTTATACGATCAATTGATGGCGTTCTTTTGCAAGAGCCGTGCGCGCGCACACACATGGCATACACGCACACACGACACAGACAGAGACACGCAGAGAAGAGCGTAGGTAAAACGTCGAGTCGCGCTTAAGGGTGCCTATTTGGTCGTTGCAGCAGTGATATTACCACTGCTGTCGCAATCGCTGCCCCGATCGTTTTGTAAATCCCTGCAAGTTGCAGAAGCCGACTCTCTGCAATATCGATATTCACTCACATCAAACCACATGTACACAGAAATGTATCTTTTAAGGACTACTCATCCTCCACGTGCGCGTGTAAACTGTATAAAATGGAAGGTTTCGCTTCTAGATCAACTGTGCAGGCTTAAATTATTTGAAATGTTCGTTCTAGAAATACTTGAAACTGAAATTCGACTTATTGAGAAGCGACTCCTTCGCTCAGTTCTGCCTCTAGGGGTTGGAAAAAGCAAGGGACAAAAGCTTGCTCATCACTGTGAAATATACAATTAGTAAGCCGTGCACTCAAGGTGCTTCGAACATTCTTTAGCCAAGTTTGCGTTACTCTGGTACATGTCACTTGCGAGCCAAATGTATACGTATAAACGAAAAGTGTTCTTTCTTGTACATATTATATTATCGAAAAGGAAAAAAAAATAATCTGTAAGATCGTGGAATTGTTCTCAACCACTGCTAACTCACAAATCAACGTAATTTTGTAATGCGATTATCTGTCTTCTTTATCCCTCTGTAAATGTGTTTGAAATAGGAATAAAGATTTATCATTTATTTGAAAGAATAATAAAGTGAGACTCGCGAAACTTTCTTTTGTAAAAATAACTATGATAAAATTGACTTGATAACTGTGATTCTGTTGTTTATTTCGCTTAATGCACGTCAGATCCTGTTGTTTTTCATTTCTTGGAAATCGGTTTGGCATTGACGATTAACATTCCATTTTTAAAGTACATCAATTTTTCGAGTCGTACATCTCGCACGAAAATTCACGTATGATGAAAATCCCGAGACAATTACGTACGCGCCCTCCATTTTTCAAAAGATGACCCGCCTTGAAGTGCATGCACTCTAAAATAAAGATATGGAGAACAAACTGCCAGCATGTGTCTCTCGGCTGCATATGCGATACTTAATATCCACGAGCTGCTGCTAGTGTTGTTCTTTCCACACGTTTTCCTCGCCAACTTTATGACGCCTGACATTCACACAATGGCTTGTAAGAAAAAGCACGCAGATCGCGAGCTGCGATGTAAGGACTTTTGTTCCATCGGCCATAAAACAAAAAACAGTTGGAACCTGCCGATAATGCACTGAATAATCTCGAGCAGCAGTACTAGCGCGGTAGTCGTTCGGTCATAATGAATATTTAACAGCGGCCCGACAATGCAGAGAAGCTCACAACAATGTGAAGCAGCGAGTATCGCTGGTGAATGGCAGCAAGTTCGAAAGGTAAGGTCGTAAGTTCGATTCTGTCGCTCCTCGCACGAATGCAAAGTGTGTACAAAATATAGAAATGTGAGATATACGGGCGGGTTAGCGGGTCAAAAAAGGTTCGAGTTGCTGCGGGGCAGATGGTGCGATCGACGCGTGTAGAGAGAGGGGGGGAGGGCAGCAGCTGCCACTCGCAAAAGTGAGAGGAGTCGGAGAGGCATGCAAAACGTTCCTATATAATAGCGTAGCTTAAGAGCTGCGCTTCTATAGACCAGCGGCCTTGAGCCGTCTCGAGCCCAAGAACCCCGGCGCACCTCGAATTTGCAAATTAGATTCACGACGCTCAGAGCTTCGTCCAGAGTATCGAAACTTGTTTCTCCTTTTCTGCCTCGAACAACTCCTGCAGGTCATGCCATTTTGCAATTATTTTCATTGCTATTATTAAGTCATGTTTGGGTGTTTTGACCTTGCCACGTCGATGAACGGTTTTGTAATGAGCACAAATTGCAAGTGGCGGGATCGACATATTACCTGACGAGATTAAGGCGAGTTCAATCGAATTTTAATTTAATGATTTACGAAATACTCGCTAGTCGATTGCGACTATTTGACCAGGTTTGCCTTGCCTTGATCTTCTCAAAACTCTCAGGAAAAACTATTTGTGTAAAATAATAAGGCCCGTATCTTAGCGCTCTTCTATAAATCGGCCGTAGTTTTGAAGATAATAATCAATTCATATGGACCAGTGAAAATACCTGGCTCACTAACCCTCCCTCGGTTGATGTAAATTTACTTAGCAAGCATTGTTTTTACATATGCAGATAAAAATGTTAAGAAGTTACCTTATAACACAGACATACGTTCAAGCTTAAAAATAAATCAAGAACAGCTGACACGTGACGTCAGCGGAGACGAAGGAAAAGAAATCGTCTGGGAGTTGCTTAACCCGTTAAATGCCTGAAAAGTGAGAATTTTTTCACATAATTCAATCAGCTAGAGCTCCAATATGTGCCTTTTGTTGCTTTTAGCCGTCTGAAAAAGTTGCAAGTTCACTTTCTGAAATGTGACGTATAAAGTCACATACGGTCTTCATGAAAAATTGTCGATATTTCTTTATTTTTTTAATATTTTTTTTATTGTTTAACCAATTGAATGTACATAGCTATAAGTATGTTAAGGTGTACTTATTTATAATTTATTATGATAATATTTTATAATTATTTTGGCAGAAACTAATACATCAAAAACATGTTTGAAAAAAATAAACTATTTATTACATCAATGATACAATTTTTCAAAATTTATAATATTTGATTACATAATTCTTTCTAAAGTTTATAGTGAAAAAAAATCAATTATTTTCATTGTGATTATACGTAGAAACAATTTTCACGGTTATTGCAGCATAAATAAATATCGCCAATCATTTGTCACAAAATGACTGTGGGGCATTTTTTATACAAAGTTTATATATTTTCATTAAGACCGTATGTGAAACGTAAGTTACACAAAATTCTCAATTTATGCCCCAAAAATTGTTAATACAAAATGAATTTTAAACTACATAAAAATATAGTATTTCGTCCCCTCTACAAATACCTATGATGCAATTAATGTTAAAATATTGCTCCGTTATAACAATGTTAAACAAGTAAATAAATTACAAAAATATGAAAATTTTAAAAGTTTATATTTTTATAATTTACAATATTTTCAATATCCTGCAAGAAAAGGGAAAGAAATTTTATTTATATATATTCGGTGGTTCACATATTATTCTGGCATTACTAAAACATAAGAATCACTCAGATTTGCACAGCATTTGAATTTCAATTATTTTATGGCTTTCAATTTTCTTGTGATATGTACGTCACGGGTTTAACGGGTTAATATACTGTAAGTAGTTCAGCACAGTATCATGCAGAGACAAATGATTAAGACACTTACAGAGATGCACACAGACACGCATACACCCACAAACACACACAAGCACACTCACACACGCACACACATACACACATTCGCTAAAAAAAAAATCAAAAATAGCTGACACGTGACGTCAGCGGAGACGAAGCAGACGAAATCGTCAGGAAACTGCTTAATGTAATATAAGATATAAGATAAGATTTTATGCATTCGTGTATATTCATACATACTGCAAAAGAATAAAGATATACATTATGAGCATAAAAAGTGGTGAATATTTTGATTTCCAGGGAGCATTCAATAAAATGCTGATATACAGGTCTCATTATTTTACACAAAATGTAATTCCTGAAAGAAAATCCAGGACCCACTTGGTCATCTTCTCGATCAATTTTTTTTACATCTACATAATATACGAGTATATAATAACTGTATAGTACTTGTATGATCTATATGTAAAAGTTCATTAAACATAGTCGATGCCCATTAACCACAGCTTTGGACGAATCTGTATTACAAATTAAGAAGAGGATCTCAACATGTACCTTCAATAACGTTCCACTTTCATATACGGGCATATCTCTAGAATGTTTTATTTTGATGATGGTGTGTGGTTTTACACATTAAAAATTAGAAATTTAATAATTTAAGGCTATAATTCATTAAATAATACAATATTTTGAAACTTACTATGGTGTTTTGATCGATTGCAACCTATGCCCGACTGCTATGACTACAAAACCTCATCAAAAAGCGATAAGCCAATGTGATGATTAAAGTTTTCTTTCCTAAACTTACTGTAACTTTTTGATCGAAGAAAATATTATGCTAATAATTTTTTTTTATAAAAATAAGCACATCAACAATACACAAATCTCATATAGGTAAATGTACCAGGTACAGTAAAAATACCAAAAATTATGAAAACCAAGATAGTACAATTTTCTAAATTCATCTTTATTTTATCTTTTCCGGTACAACTCTGTTAACGACCGCTGAAGCAAGTCTATAATGAAGCAGTATATTCGACACATCGTAATCTATAAAATAACACAAGAATGGGATATGTGCCTCGAATAGAGAAAAAATGGTAAGCGCTTGAAATTTGATTGCTGGTAAGAAACTCAAGTAAATCAATTACTATTTCAACCGGCACATTTATCGGTTAACAGTTACCGGATTCTGAATAATGGTGAACTACGTTAATTGACATAGGTAATGTGCTGTCGATTTGTTCACAGTATCGACGCACATGTAAAGAGAATAGTAGACAAACAAGTTTTTACTCTAATCGTCTTCGATCTTAGAAGACAAAACTAACTACTATAGTCGCGGTTTTCGCGTACAAAGCCCGAGAAAATCATGCCTGTGTTACAAAAAGTCTTTTATTTGCACGTTCCAAACTTCTTTTACCCGCTGATCAGAAAAAATAAAATAAAAAAATGTTTATAGAAAAAATAAATCTTTTTTGTATATAATGTACAGTATTATTTTTTAAATTATGCCTTTAAATATTATTATATTAGTTTATATTATATTTATCAACCTTTATGAAGATAGAGCGTTTTATTAAATTGAATATTTTCTGTTAGTTTGAAATGATTTTGCATTGTGCTTTTTCATAAACTATTGAATTCATCACTTTCTCCACCCCCAAATTTTACCAAGTTTTTTGCTTTCTCACAGAGGAAGCTTTGTATCGGGGACAAAAATTTTCTTTCCAAAAATGCTTAACAACATTTTTTTAAACTTTTGGAACAAAAATTGAGTAGTTTTGAGAAAATTTTTTTTCGTGTCTGTGTGTGTATGTATGTATACCTCTGTATCTCGAGAACGCGTGTATGGATTTCAAACTATAAACGTTTGTTTTACACGTTTTTTTGTCGCACAACAGCTGAAAAATAAATTTTAAGGTTTATTGATTCTTTTTTTTTATTTCAGAAATTTCTTTTTAATTTTAGTTTTTTACATTTCTTGTTAAAGAAAGTTAAATGTTTAATAAGCTTATAAAATAAGTTTAAAAGAGCATTAAATTACCTACAATTTGACGTATTATTTTTTGAAATTACTTGCGTCGTTCTTTTGTTATTTTGAAAAGTGTTATTTTTCTATGACTGTAACTTTAGAATTTCTATATTAATCATTCTGAAATTTTAGTAAATTTTATAGATTATTGTTAGTATGAATTTGTTAAATTTTCAGGCATTAATATTTTATATTTTTTGAGAAATTAACAATGTTATGAAAAAAATCTTTTTTTTTATGGGATTCGATAAATGGCGTAATACTGTTCAAATCTTTTTAAAATTTTATATATAAATAGCATTTTTGTTCCTTGAGAGCTGCATATTTTTTCTATACATTTTGGTTAATAAGTGTTGAAAATATTTCAATTTTTATGATTCTTAAGACTGAGAAAGTTTAGGGGGTCTCTCCACTAGATGTGGATTCTTTCTCCTCTATCTTCTTTCTTTTGACTCTGCTTTTCTTGCTTTTCGTGCACGCGCACGAAAACGAGAGATAGATAGATAGATAGATATTCTTTTATTTGTATAAGTATACAAAAATGATTTTCAATATAATAATACAATTTTGCATACATATTTTTATAATAATACAATATTAGTGATACTCTTCATCAGTCTTATAATAGTCGTAAATTGCAATCAGTTTTTCTATGATATTACAGGCGTACTGTCTTGATCAGTATTAAAATCAGTCTTAAAATATGTTTCGAACCTAAAAGTAATATCACAGAGCGTCTTATATTAAATATACAAATAAACAAAATTACAAAGTAGTCGATATCTATCTTACAAATCATTTAAAATTAAAAAGAAACATTTACTCAATCCAAACATTCATATCACATTCACTCTAATAAATACACTCACACTTTTAAAAACATTTTATAGGGGACAAAACAAAATAAGTTAACATAAACTCGCTTATCCCTAGTGCGAGGTGTAAGTCAGTATTTTTGCATTTTATAGTCCTACATTTGTCACAGGCTTAGTCTCCGGATGACTAGTAATCGATTTCAAGGAGGTGTTTGAGGACCGCCGTCTTAAATCCGCGCAAAGATAGAAGGTTACGCAGATTGTCTGGAAGAGAGTTCCAAAAGCGCGCAGACTGAACCTGGAAAGATCGCATACCAGTTTCCATGCGCACTCTTGGCACCGAGAGTTCTTGTACAACACCCCTGCTAGTACTCCTGAACTGGTGTTTGTGAAAAAATGCTTTAAATAAGTTGGTTCATTGAGCCGAAGGATTTTATACATGAGGATGGCGGCAAAATACATCCTCCGACTGTCGACGCGCAACCAGCCCAGTTGCTTTCTATAGGGGGTGATGTGCTCATCCCTCCTAACACCGTATATGAATCGCACACATGTATTATTAAGTCCCTGTAGTCGTGTTCTTTGCTCGTCGGACGCGTCAAAACACACTACAGCGCAGTAGTCAAGATGGGGCAAGACTAAAGCTTCAACCAGACTTCTGCGTAAAGTCTCGGTGGTACATGCCCTTATAAACCGCAGGCTATAAAGGGCTTTATTTACTTTTTTGGTTACGCTATCGACCTGCAGTTTCCACGTTAATTTACTATCTAATGTAACACCGAGACTCACTAC
>UELV01084320.1:8647-22252 GCA_900490015.1 Megastigmus stigmatizans | reverse complement strand
TCATAAAGATATCTATAAAATAAATTCTCTAACTTATCTATTAAAAGATATCATAAAGAAATCTGGCCGTAAGATATCTTTACCATGATTTCTAAACTTTAACTTATAGATGTCTTACATAAATATCTAAAAGATATCTGATACACGGCAAGAGAACGATATCTCCAAACATCGTTAAGTTAACATGTGTTTGCTGGGTAGGCTTTATTTTATCTAGAATTGTTTTTTCTGTTATCATAATAGATTCTCTGAAGCATGAGAAATCTCCGTCTTCTCCGTTTTTTGTCCGTGCATATCTTACTTCTCTTATTTCGTAGAGGAAAAGTCACAGTCAACGAAAATTTGTGCTTTTCGAGTCCGAGTTTTCGAATGTAGGCTTCGTTTGACCAATAATATTAATTTTTTTTTGTCGCAAAATATTCTTTCAAGCTGCAGAATTCTCCGTCTTCTCAGTTTTTTGGGTAGAAGTGTCTAGATTTTTTATTATACGTGTTTGAAGTACCGCACGGCTCAGATTTGGGTTGTCGGTACAGTATGAAATTTTTTTCCATATGGCATCCCCTTAAAGACGTTCTATTTATCAGTGGTACTCAACTTAAAGTAACGGGGCGCCATGTAGTTGTTCTATACTGGAGGTACGAAAAATTTAAAAACCTTATGCGTTTTAGCTCCGCCTTTTATGCGCAGAAGTCGAAAACTCGTCTTTCGCGTCGTCTGGCTCGTGTAGGCGAAAAATCTAGCAACGTCGCATTCTCAACGTCGTTTGCAAAGTAAGTTTGTTTACTTCGTAAAAGGGTGCCGAAAGAGAGGTTACCGACAATTAGAATAGAGAGAATGTAGAATTTAATAGAATTTAATAGACATTAATAGAATTTTTAAAAAACAAAATTTAAAATGTTCTAACAATCTTTATTTTTTATTATAAGAGGTGAAATAATTTTTATCTATTCTTTATTATTGGCATGTACCAATTTAAAAAACATTATAAGTGCTATTAAAATTAATATAAATAAATGTTCACAATTTTTCTATATTTACACGATTTTCTTTGTCTTACAAACGAATTTCATTTTTTCATTAGTAAAAAAATTAATGTTTATATTTTATTTTTATTTATCATAATCTACATTTATAAAAGGAACTATTATCTTCAATATAACTTATTGTTTTTGTACGCTTTAGTATCCTGTATCGTATGCTATATCTTTGAAGTTAGTATCGTAAGCCCTAATTATTTTTTTGCGTATCTATTCCTTTTCGAGTCTAGTATAACATACTAGTTTTTCAAAAAATTTTAGACAAAACTCAATTCATATTACAGGAATACTTGTCCCTATTTCATGCTCAGTCTATGTTTCCCACGTTAAAAGTCAAAACATTGACTTCGAATAGTTCAAATTTTAATATAGATACCCATATTTATTATTGCATAAATGAATAAAGGGTAACTTTATTAACTTATATACAAACTTATAGAAATAGTTAGGTAAAGTCGATTTTCAAGAGAACGTCCTTAAGGTCCAATCGTATACGTGTGCGTACTAATGATGCGTAATTACCTCGTTGAAAAATACACAACACATTACCTTCTAATCCGGCTATCAAATGACGGTATAAAGTTTTATGTGAATTCTCACAGAGTGAAAATAAGAACTTTTTTGCACAGAACGATTAAGATTTTTTTACTCAGAAACGTTGGAATAGAACTTTTTTGACCTTCATGGATGAGATAGAACCTTTTTCAAACTGAAATGTTAAGATAGGCTTTTTTCTACTGAAGCGACGATGTTGTATTCTTGTAGTAATTTTTATTTTTTAATAATTATGATTTATTTTTTTATTTTTTAATAATTATGAAAACATTAAGAAATATTACTTATGTCGACTGTACTCTACTATAAACTGACAAAGGTTTTTCTATTGGTCTTACAGTCTAATCAATTGATTATTATGAAAATCCAACCCTAACAATATAATTAAAATTGCGATTTACCCTTGGGGCATGTTGACTTAGGGGAAAATCTTGATACAATATAGTTATTTAATACTTAATTTTATTTTAAAACAACTGAGGATTTAATGAATTAAGTACAACTCTTTTGTACAAAAGTTACATGACACTTGAAAAGCTTTTAAAAAACCTGCCCATTCATTAGCACATAGATTGCTTAAATTTAAATGACTTATACTAATATTTTAATATTTAAGTAATTAGCATTGCTAAAGACTTTTAGATCGATTCAGAGCCCAGTTATTAAAAGAAATGAAATTTTAATTAACATGTGTTTTATAGAAAACACAATTTTTTCAGTTTCTAAATAAAGGTTATTTTTATACCTTTATTTCAAGGCCAATATATATAATAATGGTATAAAAAAGAAACTCAAAGCATAGATACAAATTTTAGAACGTATTATTAACACTTTTCTTTTAAAAGTTATCAGCCACATATTAATATTTGCTGAATTGTACAATTGAAATAAACGCTAAATATTAAGGCTGAAAATTTAGCAAAATTTTCAATCGCTCATACTTAACCTTTAAAGGAAAAGTGCTAATAACTCGTTTTATGATGCAAATGAAAGCTATTATTATTTATATTTCTGATTTCTTTATTATAGTAACTTCTACAACGTATATTCACTTTACTATAAAGATTTAAGTAAAACCATGATTTTTCGTACATTTTAATTAAATGTATGTTAAAATCGGCCCTTAGGGCCCGTGGCTTGAGACACGTATCTCATATTTTTCAGCAAATAAATATGATAAATATGAAAAATCCATATTTGACTATTTTGGGTATTGAGCTCTCAGTTCAAGTCTTTAAGAGATCCCAAAAATTCATATTTAGCCTTGCTTTTTGAAGTCTATTATCGAAAATGTCCAATTTTTAGGCACAACCGCAACACGGAATAGTGCCTTACATTTTCGTCACCGCAACAAGTGTCAAACTCCAAAAGTCACATATTTTATCATAAAACAAATCAGTTACAAGCACTTTTTTTAAATATGGATGCATTGTTGACAAGTTAATCGATTTTCTCCGTGAATTTTTGACGGATCGAGATGAACCTTTGAAGATTTCCTTATTATGTTATAAAATAGAAACGTTCTTATTCTGAGCAATATTCATCGAAAGACTTCCAAGTATTAAACATCTCAAAAAATCGATTTTGGCTATATAATTTGAAAAAAATTAATTTTTCATGAAGTATAAAAAGCCAAAGTTCAAGAAATAAAACAATAGTTTTCGATACTATAGGGTGTAAATAAGGTGAACTTTTTCGCACATGCGAAACAGTAATACGCTTTGTATCAAACAATATTTTTTATAACTGAGTGCGGCAAACTCGACTTTAGATGCCTTTAGATGCATTTTTTTCACTAGTGCGTAAAGTACTTACTTTACACACTGAGGGTGTAAAGCGTTTTACTTTACGCACTCGTGAAAAAACTAATTGGTTGTTTAACCCACGCTAAAAAAGCATCTAGAGTCGAGTTTTACGGACTCACTTATAAAAAATATGGTTCGACGCATGTGCGCGAAGCAGGGGACCTCGCATCGTGACGGAAACTACACTTCACACTCGGCTACTGTTACTTTACGCACTCACTGAACGTGCTGACTTGCAAATAATACTGTTTGACACTCGAGTGTAGTACTGCTTCGCGCGTACGAAGTAGTTCACTTTACATCCTTGTATTAATAACTACTATTATGCAAGTCAACGCGTTCAGTGGTTGGCGCATGAGTGTGCGTAAACTACACTTTACACACGGAAAATGTTACTTTCCGCAAGAACTTTACGCGCAGAATTGCATAATAGTACATTTGGATACTAATGCGATAAAGTGAGTTCACCCTCGTGTGAATGTTTGCGCACGAGCGAAGCGAGTGTGAAATCTATTTCTCACCCATGTATCAAACCGTATTTTATGACACAACCTGTGAGAAGCTCAATTTAACGCACGCGGAGGGTCATAAAAAAATAATCGTTTCCCGATATAAGGCACTTTAGCGCATTAGCACTGGAATGCTATCGAGGCAAGCCCTGAGGTCTTAGAGTAAAGTACGAAGACTGAGTGGCGAACTAGTTTCATTCATAAATCTAGTATATTTAAAGTTCAAAGTTAGTATTGTGTTAAATTAAATAATTATCAAAAATATTTTTTCAGAAAATTCTAAAATGTATTAAAGGATTAGAGTTAAGGGATAAAATTCCGTAAAGCACTAGCTTGGGTGAAGAATTTATTTCTACTCTACTAATTCTGCTATACAAATAGTGAGAAACGATAAACCGTCTCATTATTTATTTCCAAAGTAAGTAGTTTTGGTTTGGTTTGAAACAAAATTTCACCTACATGTTTATATGCAACTAAGAGTTAAAATTATATTGCATGAGTTGGAATCATACCGTATTATAATTGTATTGAATTATGTTTGAATTAAAACCACGTTGCAAGGATGTTGCTTTGAGGTGGAATGACATAGAATAAATCGTTTCTGAATTAAATTTATATAATACTTTGCCTCAAATTAGTAATGCAGTATTAATATCGTTATGAAATTTTGTATTGTAAAAATATAAACTTTTTTACAAACATTTTCACAGTAACAAAACAAATTTAAGGCATAACTCGTGCAAAAATTTAAACTATGGGCAACGCATTGACAATATAACGCCTGATCTAAGTCATAGTTCTTCTACTTATTACCTTTATACATAGATATACCTTTCATGTTATTTTGTAAACTTCAATGTCTTTTTTCTCAACTTTCCCTTCGTTGAAGGTACTATATTTTATTGAAAATTTATGTTTTGTCGAGCTCTAAACATTGTCACCAATTTCAAACGTTTGGCCTTCAGGGAGAAATTCCCAATCCCTTGTATATTTCTGATATTGTATATTTCCATTATGTTATGTTAATTTATAAATTCTTCTTTGACGCACTTCTACGGAGTGACGCAAAGAAAGAGAGTATCGAAAGTTAAAATAAAAGAAAAGGAAAGAAATAGAAACAGCTTAATTGTAATAGTGGTGCTTACAATGTGCTGGAGAATCGAAGCAGGTCTTCTTTGAGCTATTACATCACATCTAGTTATCATTTTGATGTATATCACTTACATTTAAATCATTACCACATATAATTTTTTAAACAAGATACGTGAAAAGAAAGTCTCATTTCAATATTGATCTTTTTTCTAATTTTTTTTTTTAGATAAATGGGATATGTAGAAATATTGCCAGAATATGCCCAATATATTGGCAATAATAATTCACCAATCTATTACCAATTCGTTGGCCAGGTATTGGCGAATTTTACTAAATTCGTAAATACTGTTATGTGGGAAATACATTGGAAGAGTATTGGAAGACGTTTCTATGCGAACTGATTCCAATATATTAGAAATAATTGTCCAATACAATCCCAATATATTGCTAATATACCAATATACAATATATTGTTCATGTGTTGCCAATAGTTTAAATTTTTACGCGGGAATAATCAGATAAAAATAAATAAGTCTAGGGATAAAATCAGATAGGAAAAGATATATTAACCAAGTCCCAAGCGAGGATATCATTCGTTAACGTACACCGACTGTTCTTATTTTGTTCAACTCGACAAAAGCTCGCCTCAATCATAAACTGAAGTAGTAATTTAGAGATGATCGGCAAGCCCACGTGTAGGAAGAAGAAGTTCTAGAATCGTATATAGAGACGACTTAGAAAGCGAGGCAGCAATGCATGAAAGGTGGTCAAAAAGAAATATGCGCACGCGCGCGCGCGCGAAGAATTAGCCAATAAAATACGGAAGCTCGCCGGTGCAGCAGATGACAAAGAGCACGCGGGCGCAAGAAGCCGTAAAGTCTCCCCTCGACGATTATTTATGTCGCAATAAAACTTTCTATGCTCGGAGAGAGGCACACTGCACTCGCACGAATCGAGTAGCCGAGGAAGTAGCTATACTAAGTCGCGCGGAGGAAAAAGTCCCCGCTGCACCGCTGCACGAGGGCCCAACGCAGACGTCTCGGCTGCAGCTCTCTGTGTCGCTTGGTCAAGGTCGTCGACATCGCTGTCACGGAGCCGAAAGACGCTGCGTGCAGCGAAATCCGAGACTCTGCAGCGAGAGTAGTGCAAACGCCCAGGGAACGGAGAAAGAAGTCGGAGGAGAAATTAGAGAGGAGCTGTTGTCGGCGAGAGGAGTTTGGCGCGTGCCGTGTCGACGGGGGGTGTACTAAATATTTTGGAAATATTGACTGGACTGGCCCCTAGGCGTGTGCCTCTAGGAAAGATGCAACACCGCGCAGCACGAGTAGGAAGGGGATGCGCTGCGAGATTTATGTTTTTCTGGGACAGTGGGACACGCTGCAGGGATACGAGGCGGATAATAGGGCCACGAGGTCCCGCGGCGCGAGACCCAAGGACGACTGCGCTAAAGACTTGCCTATGTAGCTCGGAGCTGCAGGACGGGGATCATCAGCGTCTCTCGCTACTCTCCCTCTTGTGCGCGCTGATTCGCAATGAATGTTATATGGACCGATGGCCGAGCTATGCAGTCTCGTGCAGCAGCCTAACTATCGCTTCTCTCGATTAGTCTCGCAAGATGGATAGTGCATGTGCGGCGCGGGCGTGAGAGAGCTCGCCTCGACTTTCCCCGCCTCAGATTCTTCTCTCCGTTGTTGCAATTCGCATATTCAGAAATGAATATTTTTTCATAAATTTTCGGCAAAAATTGTTGCCCTTTTTTATATATAAGATTATTAGAAAATGGGTTGGGTACATCGCGATTACTTCGTCGTAACAACGACATCTGATTTGAACAAGAGCTACACGTTATTACTTTCCTAACAAGGGTGGGACCAGCTGTGTCTCGGAAAATGAATTTTAATCAAGTTTTAAAAGATGATTTTTAATGCCTAAAATGCAGTATATTCACGTATACGTGCAAAAAAACAACCTATGAAAAATCACTATACTGCCAATCAATACAGCTACAGACTGCAGATGACAGATGATAAAATTACTGTTCCTGTAGAAAAAATTACTAAATTATTAGTGCAATTTGTTTTAGAAATCCAGTTTTATTTTCTTCCAGATTTTACCAGTAAGTATATAATAATTTTTAAGCTATCGATAATGTATGATCGTACTACTTATCAATATTATAATTTTCATTTGTAGGCATCTAAAAACATTTCCCAAAATCTGACTAAAATCCGGTTTCCGAAGATTTGATTTGATATATGAATATACGTTTATATTCAGATCACAACAACATAAATGTATATTGCGTCGAAAAAAGATCTGTCTGCATCTTGACGAGCCCACCAGACAATACCAGGGCGAAACGCACTTATTAATTCTCATTTTCTCAGCATATTTAGGCGAAATTCATAATTGTATATGTTTTTCTCGCCGTTTATTTCGCTTTACAATGCTGAGTGTAGAGTTCTTAGATGCAAACTAGTCATTGTCTTTGCATGTAGTAGTCCGAAACAGAAAGACGAGAAAACCTATAATATTAATAATAACTTTTAATTTTAACTGATTCATAAGACGACCGAAAAAAAAATTTTGGGAGTACAAATGTATTATTTATTCAGATTGCAATGTTAAGTAGGATCTCAAGGTCTTGAATAGGATAATTCAGAAAGTTTTCAAAAATATTTCTAAATATATCACTTTTTTCTAAGAGACAGTTTTATTGAAACACTTTCTTTAATTTTCCTTCAGTCATGTTTATGTATAAGTTTGTGCGTAAAGTTTGTGCATGAATATCGATTTTCCATGCGTGCAGTAAACTTAAAGCACTTGTAATATAGAACTTTGCACGCGCAAAACCATTATACTTTTCACACTGTCTGTCAGACAATATTGTTCGATACTCATGCGTGGTACGTGAAATATTTCATAGGCGTAGAATCCCTGTATAAAAAACTAGTATCTTTCAATGACGAAAAGAATATTACTCTATACATAAAAAGTAATATTTAATGTAGCTACAGTGCAAAAGAAATTATGTATACTAACTAAAGAAGATAGAAGAGTTTTTTTTATTTCACCATTGTAATTTAAGTTAGTTTATATTGTGCAAGTTCTACTTTGCATGGAAATAAATATATTAAATTCCGATGGCTTTTCAAATTAATACAGATTTATATCTCCAGTTATTGCAGACTTTAAAGCTCAAATGAAATTAAAAAAATGCATGATTTATGTGATTTATAATTATTATATAAAAGCAATTATAGTTATATAAATTTCTTAATTTAAAGGATTGAGTTTGAAAAACTGTGCAGCAGTTTTCATCCATTTTCAATTCAAAATAAATATTATATGTTCGCGATAAAAATAAAGACCTGATATTCTGTAGCTTTTAAGTTCGCTGAAAGTGACCGTATAATTGAAATTATTTTTTGTTTTGGATGGAATAAAGTACTAGTAACAACATTTCCTTAGAAAGATTACTATAAAATAAAGAAATAATGGGCTATTTGAAGGTCGAGCGAGTTAAAGAGGAAAAATGCACAGGGATAAAGGGCATTCTCGAACTCATCTGCAGGTATTTAACATTAATCAACTGGCAAACTTTCACTGGAGCGCCTTGAGTGCATCCACCCTATAATAATACACGGCGTGCATCGATCGTGTATATATAGTTGGCTCTCGTGCAGCGTCGCGTTTACAAAACAGCGTCTCGCTCGCGTCACAACAAACTCCCCGGGTAGAATCTGTGCCGTCAAGAATTCAACTCTCTCTCTCTCTCTCTCTCTCATTCTCTCTGGGAGCTAATTTCTTTGGAAAAGGAAAAGAAAGCGACGAGGATGGAGCTTTCGGGCACGCGCGCGCACGGCCGGGCGGTCCTTTCGCCTTATCGCCTCTACACTCTCAACACGCCCCTTTATCCGTTTCTCTCCCCGAGGTGACTCTTTAAGCCGACGAGAAGCCGTCAAAATATTGTGTCAAGGACATGGGACCCTCGGCATTGTCTCGGCGGAGCTCGGCTAGGCCCTGACTTACGGGGGCCCCAAGAGAGCCGCTGCCGTTCCGAGTAGCTCCACTGCTATACGCGTGGGAGCGAGAGAGCAAGCGTTGCTGGCTATGCAGACTCCACAGGAGCTCGCGTCCTCGACCCAGTCGACTTCGCTCTCTCTCTCTCTCTCTTTCTCTCTGGGTTATTAGGGTGTCTTTTCGACGGCTCTTAGCGACTCTGATCTTCTTATGCTCGGTGCCTTGGGCATCCTATATACTGTACTCTGGACAGCCACTGCAGCATAGACGCGTCATGTGCACGCGCTGCGGAAGCTCGCCGAGACCTGTCCCGACGCTGAGCTCCACTACTTACTTGTGCGCATGCATTATACGCCACTATTGTGAGAGCTATGGCAATACGCTGGCATTGAAGCCCGCTTACGGAGTCACGCGCTCGTCAAGTGCAAACGGAACTTTCTCTCTTTTCATTGTCTAAGGAAATGAGACATTTATTATTTTCGAAAAGAGATATATTTGAGGGACAAATAATGTATACGACAAAACTGCGTAAATAATCTGACTTGATAAATGTAGGCGAGAAATTTACAGATTATTTGC
Organism: Megastigmus stigmatizans; assembly: GCA_900490015.1. Classification (NCBI taxonomy): domain Eukaryota; kingdom Metazoa; phylum Arthropoda; class Insecta; order Hymenoptera; family Megastigmidae; genus Megastigmus; species Megastigmus stigmatizans. Next base: position 12,652 of record UELV01084320.1, on the reverse strand, counting down.
AGCACTTTGCGAATCTTATGTTTCGCTGTAGTAAAAATCTCTATTCTTATACAAGTTCGTGCGTTACAACTTAAATATGTACTGATAATTATTTACCTAGTGAAATTGATTTTTTTACATAATAATATATATGTATAAATATGTCCAAAACTATAATGTAATTTATAAGTGCACGTTTAGTTTTAAGCAGAGTTTGATAAAAATGTTACTATGATCTGACAACATAAATTTTTCATCCAAGTCTTACCACATAAATATTATATATATTTGATTATGATACCAGTTAAAAATTTAGTGCTTTAAATTATATACAAAATGAGCAGCGCACCTCGTTATAGCTTGTACATTAAATACATGTAGATAGTAATAATTTATATAAAACCAATTCACTTTTCAGAAAAAATGTAACAGCTGTTGCTCAATTTAAACACATTAAGTGCCTTGTGCAAATACGAAGTTCCAACTATGTACCACCATACATAAAATCTAAATAATAAACGATATAAGTACTAGAAGAATTATGATGTATCTTGTCAATTCGAAATTTATTTTGTTCCTATAATTATTATATTAGTCAAACATTTTCTGCTTGTTTTTTATATATATGATCTCAAATTAGAATTTCACATTAGACTTAATCTATGTGTAAAATAATATATCCATGATTATTTTATAATTTGAATAATATTTTTAATATGTTCAATGTTACAAACTATGTTTTTTATTTTTACAAAGTTTACAAAGAAAATATTCAATTGGAAGAAATAAGTGTAAGAAATCGTATTTGGATTTTGACGATAATACAATGTACATCTTGCGCTCAACAAAACACGTATTATACATCTTCATACTGACAAAATAACTAAAATAAATCGTTATAACTCTGCTTTACAGTTTTATTTTATATCAAATTAAAAGTATTATTTTTCTCAAGCTATTGTACCTGCGCATAATATATTTACTATAAGAAAATGCTAAATAGTTATCATAAGTATTTGTATAACATACGTTATTTTAAAAAAGATTCGAAGCGCAGAATGCATAATGAAGCGATACCTACAGTAAACTTTTGGATAAAAAAAAGATATCAAGCGCAGGAGGAGGAAAAGGCAAGCACTGCAGACTGCAGCAGATTCGATTGGAGAGAATCGGAGTCACGTACAAGTCAGAGAGAGAAGAGCGCAATGTAGGGCGAAAGTGAGTAGCCACGTCCGAAAGCAGCAGCTGCAGCTACGATGATATCGCTGACGAGTGCCGCCGCCATACTGGCTGCTACCCAATCCAATTGGCCGCGAGCTCTCGCCGGGGTGATAAGGGTGCGCAGAGACGCCATCTTGATTATTAAGCGGCACGACATCGGGGGAAAGCTGGCCTCTGTATAGACGCGCACGCGCAGCTTTACCGCCGGTCGCGTAGTCGCTCGAGTTCGCGCACGCAGGATCTTGATCGGAACGATCTGCACCAGGGCACCAGCCGCTTTGCCTACACTACCAGCCAACCTTTTCTTTCATTATTACAAGAAATGTTATTGTGCTTGTGTAACTCAAGTTCAACCAGTTCTAGGAGAAAAAAACTTATGTTTGTATGGTACCATTATACTTAATAATTAATCATTATTTGTGCTATTATAAATAACATGTTGTACTCAATTGAATTTTCGATTATAAATATTTGAGATGCACTTCAGTTTTTAAAGATACATACACGATGAAAATTCTACACATCAAATTTTATACAATAATGTATCTGAAATTATCATTTATTGTATTCATGTATACTTTTAGTTGTCGTTACATTGTAGTTCAATGTTATTATATCAATGATAAATAATTGCTTCTTATTGATAGAATCTCTCGAGCGGAATACTATGTATAATTAAATATATTAAATCAACATTTATCATAATAGTAAAATATATGTTTTCTTTATACATATCATTATGTAATAGGTACGAGTTAAATAAGTATATCCCATTAAGCCCTGAATGGACGATTTTTTTATACTTTTTTCAACTGCATATTTGAATATGAAATCACTCGTGAAAGAATCAGGATATATCACTTCCTACGTAAAATTGTCCGATCTTTCGATTGTCGGTGTCGGAATTCAATAAAAATTAGTTTTAAAAAAGTTACAATTGTTTATTTAACAAAAAATGTGAATTTTTAAAAGAAAAAAATTTTTCATTTCATATTTTCGTATAGAAACCATCAGCGGATTTCATAGACTTGTACATTTCTTGCGACCATGGACCCTAACCTTTAAAGCTTCGTCGATATTTTTCGATTTCATACATTAGAAGCCGAGACATATCAATTTAAGTGTTTGAAGTAATATAAAATTCAGTAATTCCGAGCTATGTAGTATACGTAAATTTTTGATACGACTTTCATTAATTGATTTAGACAACTTGCATTTTAAGCTTTAATTTCATTTTTTAGTCAACCATGTACGATTTTTTTAAACCAAGATATTGAAATTTGAAGATTTAATAATCTTAATACGAACCTGTAAGTTCTCATGTTGGTGCAAAGCATGGAAATATCAAAACATGAGTTTTTTCTTGAAGCTGCGATATCTCGACTTAAAAAAATCATACATAGCCCACTAAAAAATTAAATTAAAGCTTAAAAGATAAGCTTTATAGAGAAATTAGTTAGATTAATGGCAAATTTTTTTGTTAAATCGTATACTGTAAAAATACGAAATAGTACATGTTTTAGGTATTTAACATTATTTCCAACATTTGAAGTACAATATCTTCCTTTCTAATGAATGAAATCGAAAAATTTCGACGAGGCTTTAGGCCTAATGGGATATTATACATTACTATTTTTTTAACTAATTGTTTTGAGAGTCAATTCGTCAAAAACATTTAATGTATATAAAATGATAAGTTATACAGTTTTTTAAAATGCCTTCGCAATACTTTTAACGAACTAATTTTTTCTCAAAAGCGTTCGATTATTTTAATATGGACTCCAATAAATCTGAAAAATACAATTTACAACATAAACATTTTCCATCTCTCATAAAAATATAATCTTTCGTTCACAATATAGGAAAAGGGTATATATAATTTACTGTGGCAATCAATGTGAATGTGCTTTGTACACTTATATACGGAATATAGAGGATGTGTACATATTCGGGAGTAGAGGAAAAGGAAAGAGATAAGCCGGAGACGAAGACGTATAACAGAGTTTCTCAAGCGGTAAAGCATTGGATTGGATGCGTATACCAGTACTGTGTGAGATTTGCGAGTACAGCAGCGACTCCGCGCGCGTACAATGATATACCTAGGAATACGCGGTGAGTCTTTGCGAAACGGCAACTCTTATTCTTTTTTCACTTTTTCATTTTAACCGACATACATTCCTCGTTTCGCCTTTCATTTTCAACAATACTTTAAATTACATTATACAACAAATGAGTAAGTGACGAATTAATAGTAATTTGCTCATTATGACAAGGAATAAAGCAATGCAATGAATATTGGTGAAGTAGGTTTACGATGTGCGGTACATTACGACGTATACTGTGCTGTTTAAAAAGCTCATAAAGTAATGTCGCAGTGCCTGATTAAGTAATTCCTTGTTTGAATCCACCATTTGTTTATTATCATCACAATAAGTGTGCATTAATTTCTTAAAGATACGTTTATTACTGCAAATGGACAACTGAATTTGAATTATTAATCGTTCAGCTATGAAATTCTGCAGTAAATTTGTGTATATAACAGCTGTACAAAACATAACAATGTTATTTATTATAATAATGCATATTTATTCCATTTCATAATCCCAATAAAATGATTATTCTAATCTATTCGCTTCATCTATACCTAATATCTGTTTTCCAAAGTATTCAAGTGTATTAGTCCATAATATGTATTTTTCCTCGTTCCTTTTGTTCGTATATCAAGTGCCTCGAGAGTTTTCTCCGGTCGCCAACGCGCGCGTCATCTCTCCTCCTCCTTCTTTTCCCTCGCACCATCCCCCCCCC
>UELV01084262.1:0-10244 GCA_900490015.1 Megastigmus stigmatizans | reverse complement strand
CCGATTTCGCTTCAAAGGTATATACTGTTTGACTCTAAGCCGCCCTTTCCAAAGTAATAGACTTTCATCAATACAGATTCTTTTTCCCTGGAATGAGAGCTGCTGAAAATTTAGATTAAACAAAATCTATTACTGGCTTGATTTTCGCTAAAGTATGACTTATTATGAATTTTTCTAATAATATTTATATTATTATAACAAGCGTTATCAAAGTTGCAAAACTAAGTTTAACAATTATATTTGCGTACGTATTTTAATACTTTGTGTAAATTTAATTCTCGCACATCTATGGGTGCATTAAATACAAGCGATTGAATTATTTACTTATTTAATGAAGCTAAATAGCTAAAATACAGTATTTAGAAATTCTTAAAATTTGTGCCATTTCGAAAGGCACATGGCATACAATACGAGAAGAGCGTATAATAAGTATATATTTTGCTTTATATCATTAATATCATTTGCAATATTATATTAAGACGCTTCAAATTTAATGTTCACGACATAAATGAGATGAATTTTTCAGCTTTGGATCCATACACGCAACAGAATAAAAAAAAAACAAAAATTGTTAACAATATGTATAAACCATAACGGAGCACACAAAGTTACATATGCCCTGCACAATGCTAAATTAATAAAAAAGTATTATCATGATAATTCCCAGTCATTAGTTTGAACGCAACACCTAAAGTAGAAAGTATCAGATACGCAAAGAGGAAACCCGTCGCCTCAGACCACTCGTCTCAAGCCAGCTGGCAAAGACGCTAGTGGCCTGAGCGGCTTACATGGCCTACAATCCTGTGGGGGTTCTGGCTCATGCACTAGAAGCCTCTGGGGATTCATGAGCCAGAAACCCCATTGCTTATCTACTAAAAGGATTTACGGTCGCGCCCTCGGATCTTATATTATAGTTTTAAACAAGAAGTTTAATAAATGCTATTAAACTATATCCTTAATAACAAATTTAATTAACAATTTATACTTGCTTGTCTATTTATACTTAACGAAAAATTTTGTTTTCTCATGTTATGGCTAAAATAAAGTATTTAGAAATTCTTAAAATGTGTGCCATTTCGAAAGGCACATGGCGTGCACTGAAAAGCGTATAATAAGTATATATTTTGCTTTATATCATTAATATCATTTGCAATTTTATATTGCGAAACTATTGTTATTGTAAAATGAATAGACTAATTCAGTATCTCGCGTAATTAAAAGTGTTTTCTAACACAAAAATTTACTCGAGGGTTTTATATATTTATTTATAGGTCTCTAATCGCAAATATGATCACAGATTAGTAATTTTATATTGTAAATTTATTTTTATTGCAAAATTGATAAACAAATTCAGAATACACACAGTTGAAAGAGTTTTCTAGCGAAAAAGTAGACTCAGAGGTTTATTAAAAGAGTAAAATGATCATATTCTGCTTTATAAAAGAGTAATTTGTAAATATTCTACTTTAGAAAAGTATAGGAAGTGCGATATGTGTATATTTAATCAATTCAATCAATTCAATCTTTAATTAATTAAAAATCTATTGGGGAGTTTTTCGATCATCGCTAATTATAAATTTGATATTAGATTTGCTTAACCTGCAAAAATATCGTTATTTTTATTAAAATATATATACTTGTCTTTCAAATAAAGGTTTGAAGGTAAAAACTTTGAATGTTGTTGAATAATAAAAGTAAATAATAAAATACTCTTACACTACCTTTAATTGTTAATATTTTATTGTCACTTTTTTAAATAAGTAATTATTATTATTTTCCCTCATTCATTTACTTTCATTCTAATGTGTATTGGAGAAAAATATCGTTATTTGGAGGAATGCAAAAAATGGAAAAAAAAGTTATATAAAAAATTTTTTTTACAGGTGACAAGAATCGAACCCTTGTCGCACGAATCGGCAAAACGATAGTGCACGCGCTTTAACGCTCTCGGCTATCATCACAAATTGACATCATAGGTACGGAATTTATACAAACTTTTTTGTTCCCTGAAGGGCTTAGGATAGCTTGAATCGGCTTAAGTATAATACTTTATTAAGAAAGCTTGAATAATTTATCACTCTTGCTACTGTCTTCGACTAAATTTCGAACCAGCGCCCAAATGGCCGCCGCTCCGCCTCACATGCGCCCATTACCGAATTTCGCTCACACCACGAATACATTCGCCACCGCGCAACCGAATTCTAATGCCTTACGGCCAAATTACCCCTTTTAATCACGAAACCCCATACGCTCACAGCACACACTACCGATACACTCTTCGTCGCGAATTTTCGATGTACCGAACATTGGCACTTACCTCGTGGCCAGAATCGAAGTTTTGCAGCAGACAGACTAGATCCACTCACACGTATAAAGTTGCACCGGAGTGTTTCTTTGTCTCTCATCCTCTCGCTTCCAAAATATCCCTCTCGTCCTCTCAACTTTCGCTACTTCTTAAATGCGCGCGACGCAACAAAAATCTCTTTCGCAAATTTTAACGGGTATATAATTGGGCTCTCTCGTTCTCGCAATCCTTCCGTCCTATCTCGCGGCCAGGTAACAAGTGACGCTTCATTCTTCCCTTCATTTCTGCATTCTTCTCCAACTCCTTTAAATGATTCTCTCTCTGTCGCTCTCGTAGTCAGCCTTATCTCTTATCTCGCTCTATTTTTCTCGTTGCGCCGATCCTCCGCATAAATTTTCATCGCTATCCATCGATTCGTCATCAATCCTTTGTCTTATTTCCGTCGCTTATCTATTTACCAATCCTGCCTACTTAATTAATTCAGCTAGGCCCTAATTGGTTGACTACTAAAATTTCTGTCGCCGTCGCAGACTCCCCCTACGGCGCGCGCAATTCTAAATCGCCTAATTCGTACTGCGAATAACTCAAATACTCCATCTCAGACTGTAGCTTGAAAGTTACTAGGCGTCTGACGCTAGGGGATTTCGTGCGGAAGAGTTTGGCGCACGGTTCCGTAATGTGTTCGTCGAATACCGTCACGCTCGATGTGTTACAGGTGGTATGTAAGCGCGCGTCGGTTCGAGATTGTATCTCTTTCTCAACTTGCCACGCTATCGCCATCGCTCTCGCTCTCGTGAGCCGCCCGCATCCTGGCACGTGCATGTGTGTGTGCGCTGGCTGCTTATGCTCGTAGCATAGGGGTCCCGTCGCATTCGTACATCGACATCGGCGCGGAGCTAGTGTGCGTGCGTAATTGTCGGCTGCTGCCCTCGCTGCTGTCGTCGTAATCCAGCACCTCGTCTCGTCGTCGCTGCTTCCTCATCGTTGTCGTCGGATAAGACATCGCCGTAGTTCCGTGATACTGTCAGTGCTAGTAATTCGCGCGTGGTGCTTCCTCGTCCGCTGCTCGTGCCCCTCATCATCGTCGTCGTCGCTTGATTGGCGGGCTCAGCAGGTTGGCTCCCCGTCACTTCCCTCTAATCAAAACGCGATCCCCCCCGTTAATAAGTAATCAAGTAAATAATTATTCGTGGCAGTGATGGCGAGCATCGTCGTCGCGGACTCGTTGCCCTGGCAGTGTCGCAAAGCTAACCTCCAATCGAGGAGTTATCGGCGCCGGTAGTGAAAGGTGTTAAAATAAAAACAATATTTATTCTTGTGAGGTCAATGCAGGCTTCACAATGTAAAAAGTAAAATATACCCAGTATCGCTAGCATCAGTTTACACACAAACTATACATCAAATCGCGGGCGCTGCAGTGCAGGTGCAGTTGCGATAAGCGCTATGACTTGGTCAAAAGCGGCTAATTGTTCATCGAGCCACTCATATTTCCCAGCTTTCTCGGTCAGCTGGATGAGGGGCTCGGCGATTGTGGTAAAATCTCTTAGAAATTTTCTGTTGTAGCTGTTTCAAGTTTCTTGGTGCGGGATATTTCATTATCGGCCCGATCTTTTCCGTCTCGATTCACTATTACTTCGAGGTATTTTGCCTCTTCCTGACAAAATACACTTTTCTCCTGGTTAATAGTGAGCCCTGCCTCGTCTACTCACTTGAACACTTGCTTAAGCTTAACCAATACTCTTTAAAATTTTCAGTAGCTATGATGATATCATCAAGTAAAATAAACAATTAACGCTAGCCCACCACTAGCTATGCTGTGCGCAACACATACCACTGTGTACTTCAAGGTCATTTTAAGGTCAACTTTTATTTTTTAAATAGGAACCCCTATTTTTGACATCAGCATTCGAAAGAGCTGGAAATTCTACGTTCAGATATGTATTGAGGTCTAAGATCAACATTAATTTAATACATTTGACCTCCATTTGACCCGAGTGACCCGGCCAATCAGGAGAGAGCAATAGGAGAGACACTCCACCCGCCTGACGCTTCGACTCCTGCTGCAGCTCTCTCCTGATTAGCCCGCTTGGCTAATTTTCAATCGATGATTACTCAATAAATATTGGTCGGATCGAAAAGTTACAAGCGGATTTTTCACTTAGAATTTTCCGTTTTATCCAATGCCGTAGAGCCTATTCTACTTCCCTTTAACACCCTATATAATTCCTCAGCTAGTTCTCCGAATCTTCTAAAACAGAAAAATAATCAGAAAAACAATTCATTTATTCTCTAAACTAGCATCGTTAATAAAAAAAAGTACTAAAAAAAGTATTAAAATGGATTCCTCTATATCAATTTTAATGCATTTTAATACTGGTTCGATAAACAGAGTATAAAAAATAGATTAAAAACTGATTGAATTGTCGTTCCTTTTCGGTATAAAAAGAGAATTAAAATGGATTAAAAAAATGAAAAGCATATTAAAGCCGATTAAAAGTGATAAATTTGAATCCTTTTTATTAAAGATTATTTTAAATAAACAGTAATTCCCAGTAGTAGGTTGAAAGAAACTTTATTCACTCTATTCTATTCAATGAATTATAAAATAGATAGGTTATGTAAAACGAACGTTGTTAGCGTGGCTTCTTCGGCCGAATATTAGCCGCCTCTGACTCTCTCGCAAGGAGGCGCCTCGTGCCTTGTCGCGAGTGTCGTGGTGGTGGCACCGGTGCCTACTTTATAGTATTATAGTCAAGCTGCTTACCAAAAGAATGGATTGAGTCTTCAATAAAGGAATGATCTCCTTTATTTCTTCAACACTCTTCGTAAGACTCAAGCGCTTTTTTTATATTTAATGTAACATAATTAGTTTAGCATACAGTTTATATCATTTTTACTTATCAGTCCTAGTTTGCATCTTAAATCAAAAAATCTGTGTTTCGATAAAGCTTTCGTGAAGATATCATCAATATTTTTTTCACTTTCAATATACTTAACTTCGATTAAGTATATTACATTTCTTTCATACGCACCGCGAACAAATGATATTTAATCAATATGTTTACTTCTTTGATGAAATTCGCGATTTTTAATTAGTTTTATTGCGCTCATATTATCGACATACAGAATACTTTTACAATTATCATACGCTGATAATAATCTTACAGCCCAAACAATTTCTTTAACAGCTGAAGTTGCGCTTACATTCTCGGCTTCCGTCGTAGACAATGATATATATTGTTGGCGTTTACTTTGCCAAATAATAGCTGCATTTGCATGCTTACATACGATACCAGATGTCGACTTTCTGCATCGCTACAGACTTTCTAACAGTTTACAAACAAAACTGTTTACAACAGTTTATAACGCGTGGGCCATCATCCAGACCCTCAGGTTGATAGATATAAATATTCGCTTTAACAGGTCCATATAAAAAAGCTATTTTTATGTCAAACTGCGCAAGATGTAAGTCTTCACGAGCTGTAATACTTAACCCATTACGACCAAGACCCCGAATTTTCAACAACTTTTTCAAGGCTTTTTTTTCAACTAAAAAAAAGGTTTGAATAAATTTGAAAAAGATCATATCCCACGTATTTTGAGCTGTTCTTTCGAATGATGATACCGATTTTTTTTTGTTAAAACACTCCTGCAAAAAATATGGCGTGTTTTTCACGAAAAAAAGTGAAAAAATTTAGAAAATTTATAATTTTGAATTTTTTTCATAATGAAAACGCAATGGCAATAATTCAAATCACTGCAAAAAAGTGCAATTGATATGCAAACATTACGAAAAATTTTTTGTAATGACCCTAAAATATATCATAAAAATAAGTAAAACTGCATAAGGCAAATCCTACCCTTTCGTAGCTCCTATTACCGAAACGATTTTAATCAGGCATCGGGCCTGGAAAAGCAAGGAAGCCATGTTACAATTTTTAAAATAAAATTTAATAATCTATAAATTCGAACGAACGAGCGCTGCCAACAAAAAGGCACGGGCAGAAGTCGCTCGCTGATCGGTGCACTCTAGTTCGGCACCACATCGGAATGTTGTTGTGTCTAGCATCCTTCTCTCTCGCTCCAATGTCCTTTTCCCTTGCTGCTGTAAGCACAGGTACTACAAGTATCTTTATGTGGAATTTTCCATAATTTTGGAATTTCAAAATATTCCAACTTGATTCCGGGGCTACTATGTACCAGCAGGCAATATTCAATAGAATTTTCTGCAAATGTAGCGAGGCATTAAAGAGCCTATAATGCTCTCTTGCATAAGCTGAATGAAAATACACTCTAAGCCTTTAAGGCATAAAAAATGAGTGTTTTTGAATAATTAACATGGGTAAATTACAATGAATAGAGGTAAAAATAATCAGAGGCATAAAAGAATTATAAAAATGCATAACTTAGGCATCTGCAACATGTAGATGTTCTGAGCGACGGAGCAGCGCATCCTGGAGGTTGCAGCGGGATCTTTTGTTGGTGTCTCTTGACCCTGAAAGAAGGTTCCGGCGCTCGTCGACGCGTATTTACGTAGGCATAAAATAAAAATAAAAATAATAAATAAACGCTCAATATAAAACGGCCCAAGACGAGAGGTGGAGGGGCACCCTTCTGGCTGCTTATATTGCCTTTTAAGGGATTTTTGTTATTTAAATTCGTGCGGTAAACGAGCGAAAATCCACCACGTTACAATATACATCTATATACTCGTATATTGTAACTCTAATTGTATATCTATATATACCGCAGTACCAAATGCATATCTATATATATCGTAACGCTAAATGTATATCTATATACATTGTGGTAAGCGCGAGGCTATTCTTCATTCGGCTTTTTGTAATGCATCGGAGGTCCGCGCTCGGTATCCCCACTCCACGCGGCGCTTCGTTTCAGTATGTACGTTAAAGCTTGGACAAACGCAAGCCCGTATGATGCATACGTCGGCCTGTGTACGCCTATATGCATACGGTAGGCTACTGCAGGCTACTTGTTTGATGCCCAGAACGGGCTGCCCACGCATGATGAGCTGCCCGCACGCTGTTTATTTTATATGCATTTCCTAATGCATTTTTTTGAATAATTATAAATTATTTATCTATTTATATATTATAAAATATTTCTAATAATAATAGTTCGATTTTTTTTTCTGCTGATAAATTTCCAAAATTATTGTGAACAATTTTATTTAATTATTTGTTTAAAGTTAGATTCACCAAATTTCTTCTGTTTGAAAATAATATATATATATATCTTATGATTGAAAATATTTATTTTCTAAAATATTGGATTATAATGTCCATGTTCGAGGTATAGCACCCGTATCAATAATGGGTCTCATAAAGATCTGCATAGACTGTTGGAGTTTCCTATTATTAAAACTTAACAGTATAACAGGCTGTTAAAACTTCACGTTGTCGTGATCGTGGTATCCAGCGTCACTCGAATTTAAATTCCCCTAGAATACTGGAAATTTATTGTCAACAGTCATGTATGACTTCAATGTTTTTTGTTCTATCTTGATTGAATGTATATTCAATTTTAGAACAACAATAATTATTCATTTATTGGGAACTATTTGGACTTCATTAACTCAATACTCGACTGAAACAAGAGAAGTACCACTTAGAGATGTAGAGCAACAAGTTTTAGATTGAATGTATATTCCTATATACATATATATTATAATTTCATCTTTCTCATTTTCTTATAGAAAATGTTGGAATAAGACAATGTTCTTATCTGATGCGATGATTTATCTGTATTCTGTTTTTGTATTTCCAAAAAAAATTTTCTTATGTACTTGTTCTGTTTTTCGAGTTTGCTTTAACGAAGTTTTTGATTCTTAGCATTTATTATGTTACGTGTTCTGTTCTTCGAGTTTGCTTTAACGAAGCTTTTGATCCTTAGCATTTTTGTACGTATCTCTAAAATTAATACTGATAACTTTTCTCTCGTAACATTTTCATTTTCTGATTTTTTTTTACTCTGAATCTTAATATGTTTGTTCACAATAACGTTAAAAATTTATATATAAATTACAATCAACAGTTCACACTGGAATCTTTACTATATCATTATGATGAATTAAGCTACAAATTCACTACATTAAACAGTAACACCAGAAATAAAAGTATACTACCTCCAAAACAATATAAAAGAGTTAGTAACAAAAATAGTTACATCAGAGCCATATATTACTTCAATAAACTACCCAACAATCACAAAACACTAACAAGTATAAACAAAAGAAAAGAGAAATTAAAAGAATGGATAAAGGAAAATAAAATCATCATATAAAGAACAAACAACTATTAAAGAAGGAAGAATAGACTGCAATAGAACCGGCTCAATTTACACAAGTATAAAATGTACAGCACAGGACAGCTATGTCCTATTACTAATACATCAAGGAAAAAAGGCAACAATCAAGTTTGATTATCCTGCATTGGATGTCCATGAGGATAAGGAAAAACTTGACAAGTTGCTACTAGACGCGAGAACATATCTATGTTCAAAAAATAAATGCCAACTTTATCATTCTCGCTCTCACCAAAGAATGACTAATTACAATATGGATAAAATAACTACATTAAATAATGAAAAATACATAAAAATAACAAAATTGATTGCTGAAAATATAATACAAATTTTAACAACTACAAGAAAATCCAAGAAGGTAATTTTTGAGGCTAAAAACAATTACACCAAAAATAATAAAGCTAGAAATTCTAACAAAAATATCGATTCCACAACATTAATAGAAAATTGCCCACTTAGTCGGAAAAAAATAAATAGTACAATAAAAATAGACTCGCTAATAAAACTTGTAAAAAATACTAAGGATAACAAAAAAGAATCTCAAACCAATATGCAAACTTCCGATACAAGATGCATGTGTTGTCTTAATACCAAGTTAAAAGGTATTAAGTATACACACTACGTAAAAGAAGATCAGACCATCAATATCAACAAAGATGACATCAAAATAGAACATGATAAAATTGAAACAGTTTTCTCAAAAATTGACGAAATAGCAGAAAATAATAGAAAGAAAATTTTAGCTAAACTGAGTCCAAACCCTCCAGGAAACAAGATTGAAACAAATAATAATTATAGAATGTCATATAGCGACATCAATTATTTGGGAAACAATAAAGCTTTATTATATTTCAATAGAGGAATAAGAGGCACACAAACATTTACAAACTCGATGCAACCGATTTCAAGACATCCAAAATACAAAGACATCATTGTGTTAGATGGCATTGTTTTTACATCAACATGTAAATGTGATTCTGACCTTCAACATCGAGAAATGTTTCCTCATTATAGGGTTACTTGTGCAGCTGGACTTACATGTCCAGCAAGGCTTAACAACTTTGAGAAAGAGATATACAAGAGAAGTAGGAATGCATCAACGGAAATGTACACTAAAGCGAGTTCTATGTTAATTATTAGGTGCACAACTTTGCTTCCGCCGATTTTTTCGAAAATTTGACGCTTTATTCTGAAAAAGTGATTAGCTGTTTATGATTCAAAGTACTGTCCGTCACTAGCCACTACTTTTTGTCATCTTTCGGGCAATTGTCGGATACCATCTCGAAAAAACGATGCGTCTTTTGAGGCGATCCACAAATCGATCCATTCTTTGACTTCTTCATAAGAATGGAAATGCTGCTCAGCTGGGCCATGTGCCATCGATCGGAACAAATGGTAGTCGGAAGGAGCAATGTCTGGAGAGTACGGCGGGTGGGGTAAGACTTCCCATTTTAGGGTTTCTAAGTATGTCTTGACGGGTTTTGCGACATGTGGCCGAGCATTGTCATGTTGCAGGATAACTTTATCGTGTCTCTCTTGATACTGTGGCCGTTTCTCCTTCAATGCTCGACTCAAACGCATCAATTGCGTTCGATACCGATCCCCTGTAATAGTT